>NCQV01134184.1:4688-16313 GCA_002740545.1 Lophocereus schottii | reverse complement strand
TGGAGAGAGGGAGGGAGAGAGAGAGACCGATACTTGTTTGTGTGTTTACATATACATGCATGTATATGTATGTGTGTTTCTATATGTGTGTGTGTAAGTGAGCAAGAGAGATGTGCTTACATAAATCTATGTGTATGTGTATGTGTGTGTATGTGTATATATGTATGTGTGTATGTGTGTGTGTGTTTGTGTGTGTTCGATGAATAAGAGTGGGGCATATATATAATACAAAATTTAGGAAGGATCCGCCAACTAAACAAAAATCTAAGTTGAATTTATGCTTGGAAGTACCTACCATTACCTTTAATATCTTAGCTTACCGGAAAGGATGTGAATGAAGGTGTCCTATTTTAGCTACGGTTGCCAAGGACATTTATGTCATAACTGTTTTGACGGTAGCATTCGCATATAGCACATGAGGGCGATTTGTAAGTCCTTGTTGTAATAGTCTTCCTCCAAAGACACTAGAAGCTTTGAATTTGGTCTTCAATAGAGTCAACTGATGTGCGTGCTTTCTTTTTTATATGTTTAGTTTCACATAAAAAGAGCATTTTTTATCTTTTTTTTCTAATTTGTTTATTTTATCTTTTTTGAGATGATGGTGAAATTACATCTTACCATCAAACTCCTTGGACTGATTGTGATAATTGTGAGCTTGAAGATTAATCTGAAGCCTAGATGACTTTCACTTGGTTTCTTCATTAAAGTATGGGCATTTTTGGTATTTTGTGGTGATAGATTATTGAGCTTTAGTAGTATTTTAGTTCTTGAATTATTGGTTCTATTTAACTTCTTAGACTTTGATTGGTTGTGTAATTTATGTACTGTTAGACTTGTGTTAAATTGAGGATGTTAAACTTTAATTTGGGTTAGATTGTAAATTTTGATGAAGCTTGTTAGAGCCTAGAAAAGCTTATTGTACAATTAATTGGTTTAGGACTACCTGGCAACTTAGGGTTTCATTCAAGATCAAACTTGTAATATAACTAGCACAAATGAGGGGGGGAAATGATGGATAAAAATCCCGTTGGGATCCCATTAGAGATTGCATCTTCACTGGGAAGCTGAATGGGGACGAGGATAGGGATATGCCCCATCCCCAACCGACCACATTATCATCCCTTGGCCTTCTATACCAATTAGTCTTTGCCAAATTTGATCCTAGTGTCTTTGTTGGTATATTGCAACGTTTCGTTATGTTAGGAATATGGCCCAAAATCCATAGGCAAACATTGCTTTGCCTTTAATTGGGCCAATACAAGACAAGAATAAAAGGGGAAATAAAATGCATCAAGGCTATCTCACATGCAGGCCAGGATCAATGCGTGGCCCATATTCCAGCTTCAGCCTGGTTGATCAATGCTTGACTAGAGCTGTTTTCGGTTCTTTGCTCCCAGTGGGTTCCACGGACTATTCGTGGGCCTGGCGACGGTCCGTGGCCCATAGGGACTTTTGGGCTTCTCTTTTTGCATCAGTTTTGATCCGGTTTTGGAGCCTTAATACAATGTTTAATGGTTGATTATTGCTAGTAATGGCCAAGCAGCTATAAATCAAGACAAGTCTTCATCATCTTCATCATCTTGATCAACTCTCATCATTAAGATTCATCATCACCATCATTCTACCACACCAAAAATTATTCTACTATTTTTCTAAAATTATGAGAGTATTATTAAGTGATTTTATAATTACCTTACTGATCTATTCCTTAGGCATTTGCTTTGAGATCAATCTTTGTAGTCTCCCATCACGTAGTGGATTTTACGATTATCGTCGTCTGTGGTTTTTCCCGATTCGGGTTTTCCACTTAAATTTTGGTGCTCTTGGTGCTGATGTATTTTTCTTGCTATTATCTGTTTCGTGATATTTTTCTTGTTGCATCTAATTTCATCTTATTCGATCCTAACGAGAGGTATCAGAGATAGGATCAAGGATGTCATCCGTCATGAAATTTGATATTCCTAAATTCGATGGCAAGATCAGCTTTAACATTTGAAAAGTCCAAATGATGGCCGTTCTTACACATAATGGATTGAAGAAAGCTCCTAGTGGCAAAACCAAGAGGCCTACATCCATGACTGATGAGCAATGGGAAGATCTTCACGAGAAGGCGCTCTCGACTATTCAACTATGCTTGGCACCTTAAGTCCTTCATGAAGTCCTCGACAAGACCACAACTGCAGATCTTTGGCTCGCATTAGAGGCGTTGTATATGATGAAAAATCTCGCCAATAAAATCTTTCTCATGGAACGCTTGTACAAGTTCTCTATGGCCGAAAGTACTCCTATTCAAAATCAACTTGATGATTTGAATTCCATTCTTATTGATTTGGAAAACATGGATGTCAAACTTGAGGATGAAGACAAAGCTATTCTGTTGGTAGTCTGGTTACCCTCTTCCTATAAGCATTTCAAGGAAATCTTATTGTATAGCAACAACGAGACTTTGTCATTTGAGGATATAAAAGCTAGTTTATTGTCCAAAGAAAAATTTGACCTTGAAGTTCATGCTGAAAAGGGGGAAGGCTTGTCAGTGAGAGGTGAATCCTTCGAAAAATGGAACACCACTAAATCAAGGTTTGAAAGACATAAATCCAATAAATCCAGTCATTATTGTAGAAAATCTAGACATGTAATTTTTGAGTGTTTCAAGTTGAAAAAGGTGAGGGAAAAAGAAGAAAACAATACACAGTCACACTCTCATGAACCTACAAAAGCCACCTTGGTTGAATCTAATTCTAATGGTGACATTCTGTTTACTAACTCTGCTGAAAAGGGGAGCATTTTTTTATTGAATTCTTGATTCTGGGTGTACCTATCATACATGTCCTCATAAGGACTGGTTTTCAACATATGATCCAGTTGACTCAACTATTGTTCACATGGGCAATAATGCCCGATGTAATGTCGCTGGAATTGGTACTATTAAAATTAAGACCATGATGGTATTATCAGCACTTTATCAAATGTTTGTCATGTTCCCGATTTGAAGCATAACCTTATTTCTTTAAGCACCCTTGAATCCAAGGGGTGCAAACATTCAGCTGAAGGTGAAGTTCTTAAGGTTTCCAAGGGCACTCGGATTTTGTTAAAAGGTTTGAAGCGAGGAAGCCTCTATGTCCTACAATAATCTACTAACAGGTTCAGTTACAACCTTTCCTTCCACTCCTAATGACATTTTCACTTATCTATGTCATATTTGGTCAGATTATATGAGGAAGAAAAGTCTGTGCACCTGAACTGAACCAGTGTTCGGTTTCCTTAATTTCCCTTTCGGGGCTCCGCCCTATGGGGTTCTATCCTTCTGGGTTCATTGGCGGTTTTTTAAATTTAGAGTGGGCAGATTTTAGTCCAAGGTAGAGATTGTTAGGAATATGACCCAAAATCCATAGGCAAACATTGCTTTGTTTTTAATTGGGCCAATACAAGACAAGAATAAAAGGGGAAAGAAAATGGAGCAAGGCTATCTCACATGCAAGCTAGGATCAATGCGCGACCCATATTCTAGCTTCAACCTGGTTGGCCAATGCTTGACTAGAGCTGTTTTCAGTTCTTTGCTCCCAGTGGGTTCCACGGACTATTCCTGGGCCTGGCTGATTATCGTGGGCTTTGTTTTTTGCATCAATTTTGATCCGTGTTTGGAGCCTTAATGCAATGTTTAATGGCTGATTATTGCTAGTAATGGCCAAGCTGCTATAAATCAAGACAAGTCTTCATCATCTTCATCATCTTGATTAAGTCTCATCATCAAGATTCATCATCACCATCATTCTACCACACCAAAAATTATTCCACTATTTTTGTAAAATTATTAAAGTACTATTAAGTGATTTTCTAATCCTCTTATTGATCTGTTCCTTAGGTATTTGCTTTGAGATCAATCATTGTACTCTCCCATTGCATAGTGGATTTAGCGATTATCGCCGTCAGTGGTTTTCCCCGATTTGGGTTTTCCACTTACATTTTAGTGTTCTTGGTGCTGATTTATTTTTCTTACTATTATCTATTTCGTGATATTTTTCTTGTTGCATCTGATTTCATCTTATTCGCTCCTAACAAGTGGTAGCGGAGCTAGGATCAAGGATGTCATCTGTCATGAAATTTGATATTCCTAAATTCGATGGCAAGATCAGCTTTAACATTTCGAAAGTCCAAATAATGGTCGTTCTTACACAGAATGGATTGAAGAAAGCTCCTAGTGGCAAAACTAAGAGGCCTGCATCCATTACTGATGAGCAATGCGAAGATCTTGACGAAAAGGCACTCTCAACTATTCAACTATGCTTGGCACCTCATGTCCTTCATGAAGTCCTTGACAAGACCACAACTGCAGATCTTTGGCTAGCATTGGAGGTGTTGTATGTGGCGAAAAGTCTCGCCATTAAAATCCATCTTAAAACAACATTTGTACATGTTCTCTATGGTCGAAGGTACTCCTATTCAAAATCATCTTGATGATTTTAATTCCATTCTTATTGATTTGGAATGCATGGATGTCAAACTTGAGGATAAAGACAAAGCTATTCTGTTGGTAGTCTCATTACCCTATTCCTATAAGCATTTTAAGGAAATCTTGTTGTATAGCAAAAATGAGACTTTGTCATTTGAGGACGTAAAAGCTATTTTGTGGTCCAAAGAAAAATTTGACCTTAAAGTTCGTGATGAAAAAGAGGAAAGCTTGTCAGTGAGAAGTGAATCCTTAAAAAAAGGAACCCCACTAAATCAAGGTTTGGAAGACATAAATCCAACAAATTCTGTCGTTATTGTAGAAAATCTGGACATGTAATTTGGGAGTGTTTTAAGTTGAAAAAGGTGAAGGAGAAAAAAGAAAATAAGGGCCCATTCTTTTCATAGGTAAATTGGGGTGGATAAAAGGGTGAAGTGGGTTAAAGTAGATTGAAGTAGATTGCAGTGGGTTAAAGTGGGTTGAAGTGGGTTGAACTTTTTTATAAGATAAATTGAACTTGGTTGAAATAGTTGAAGTGGGTTGAAGTAAATTGAAGTGGGTTGAGGTTGACATTTTAGAATTGACCCACGAAAAGAACAGGTTTCACAGTCACACTCTTATGAACCTACAAAAGCCAAATTGGTTGAATCTAATTTTGATGGTGATGTTCTATTTGCTATCTCCACTTAACAGGGGAGCGTTTCTGATTTGATTCTTGATTCTAGGTGTACGTATCATACGTGTCCTCATAAGGACTGGTTTTTAACATATAATCCAGTTGACTCAACTGTTGCTCACATGGGCAACAATGCCCGAGATAATGTCACTGGAATTGGTACTAATAAAATTAAAACCCATGATGGTATGATTAGGACTTTATCAAATGTTTGCCATGTTCCTGATTTGAAGCATAACCTCATTGCTTTAGGCACCCTTGAATCCAAATGGTACAAATATTTACCTGAAGGTAGAGTTCTTAAGGGTTCCAAGAGCGCTAGGATTTGTTAAAAAGTTTGAGGCAAGGAAGCCTCTATGTCCTACAAGGATCTAATATGACAGGTATGGTTACAACCTTTCCTTTCTCTCCTAATGACATTTTCACTTATCTATGTCATATTTGGTCGGATTATATAAGAGAGAAAAGTCCATGCAAGTCACTTCCCAATGCTAAATTCAAGCATCGCTCGAACTCAACCAGCGTTCAGTTCACTTAATCGACCTTCGAGGCTCCACCCTACGGGGCTTTACCCTTCGGGGTTCATTGGCAGTTTTTTAAATTTAGTGTTGGTGGATTTTGGTCCAATGTGGAAACTATTAGAAATATGATCCAAAATCCATAGGCAAACATTGGTTTGTTTTTAATTTGGCCAATACAAGACAAGAATAAAAGGGGAAAAAAATGGAGCAAGGCTATCTCACATGCAGGCCAGGATCAATGCGCGGCCCATATTCCAGCTTCAGCCTAGTTGACCAATGCTTGACCAGAGCTGTTTTCAGTTCTTTGCTCCCAGTGGGCTCGACGGACTATTAGTGGGCCTGGCTGATTATCGTGGGCTTTGTTTTTTGCATTAATTTTGATCCGTTTTTGGAGCCTTAATGCAATGTTTAATGGCTGATTATTGCTAGTAATGGCCAAGCTACTATAAATCAAGACAAGTCTTCATCATCTTGATCAATTCTCATCATCAAGATTCATCATCACCATCATTCTACCACACCAAAATTATTCCACTATTTTTCTAAAATTGTAAGAGTATTATTAAGTGATTTTATAATCACCTTATTGATCTCTTCCTTAGACATTTGCTTTGAGATCATTCTTTGTACTCTCCCACCACATAGTGGATTAGCCGATTATCACCATCCGTAGTTTTTCTCGATTTGCGTTTTCCACTTAAATTTTAGTGTTCTTGGTGCTGATTTATTTTTCTTGCTACTATCTATTTCATGATATTTTTCTTGTTGCATCTAATTTCATCTTATTCAATCCTAACAAGAAGTATCAAAGCTAGAATCAAGGATGTCATCCGTCATGAAATTTGATATCCCCAAATTCAATGGCAAGATCAGCTTTAACATTTTGAAAGTCCAGATGATGGCCGTTCTTACACAGAATGGATTGAAGAAAGCTCTTCGTGGCAAAACCAAGAGGCCTACATCCATGACTGATGAGCAACGGGAAGATCTTGACGAGAAGGCACTCTCGACTATTCAGCTATGCTTGGCACCTCATGTCCTTCGAGAAGTCCTTGACAAGACCACAACTACAGATCTTTGGCTAGCATTGGAGGCGTTGTATATGACGAAAAGTCTTGCCAATAAAATCCATCTCAAAGAACGTTTGTACACATTCTCTATGGCCGAAGGTACTCCTATTCAAAATCATCTTGATGATTTGAATTCCATTCTTGTTGATTTGGAAAGCATGGACGTCAAACTTGAGGATGAAGACAAAACTATTCTGTTGGTAGTCTCATTACCCTCTTCCTATAAGCATTTCAAGAAAATCTTGTTGTATAGCAACAATGAGACTTTGTCATTTCAGGATGCAAAAGCTAGCTTATTATCCGAAGAAAAATTTGACCTTGAAGTTCGTGCTGAAAAGGGGGAAGGCTTGTTAGTGAGAGATGAATCCTTCGAAAAAAGGAACCCCACTAAATCAAGGTTTATAACACAAAAATCCAACAAATTCTATCGTTATTGTAGAAAATTTGACATATAGTTTTTGAGTGTTTCGAGTTGAAAAAGGTGAGGGAGAAAGAAGAAAATAATTCACAGTCACACTCTCATGAACCTGGAAAATCTACCTTGTTTGAATCTGATTCTGATGGTGACGTTCTATTTGCTACCTCTACTGAAAAGGGGAGCGTTTCTGATTGGATTCTTGATTCTGAGTATACCTATCATACATATCCTCATAAGAACTGGTTTTTAACGTATGATCAACTTAACTCAACTGATGTTCACATAGGCAACAATGGCTGATGTAATGGCATTGAATTGGTACTGTTAAAATTAAGACCCATGATGATATTATCAGGACTTTATCAAATGTTTTTCATGGTCCTGATTTGAATCATAACCTCATTTCTTTAGGCACCCTTAAATCTAAGGAGTGTAAATATTCAGCTGAAAGTGGAGTTCTTACAGTTTCTAAGGGCACTCGAATTTTGTTAAAAGGTTTGAGGCGAGGAAGCCTCTATGTCCTACAAGGATCTACTATGATAGGTTCAGTTACAACCTTTTCTTCCTCCCGTAATGACATTTTCACTTATCTATGTCATATTTGGTTGGATTATATAAGGGAGAAAAGTCCATGCAAGTCACTTCCCAGTGCTAAATTCAAGCATCACTTGAACTCAATCGGCTTTTAGTTCGCTTAATTGACCTTCAAGCCTCCGCCCTACGGGGCTTTACCCTTCGGGGTTCATTGGCGGTTTTTTAAATTTGTTGTTGGCGGATTTTGGTCCAAGGTGGAGACTGTTAGGAATATGACCCAAAATCCATGGGCAAACATTGGTTTGTTTTTAATTGGGCCAATACAAGATAGGAATAAAAGGGGAAAAAAGTGGAGCAAGGCTATCTCACATGCAGACCAGGATCAATGCACGGCCCATATTCCAGCTTCAGCCTAGTTAACCAATGCTTAACCAGAGCTGTTTTCAGTTCTTTGCTCCCAGTGGGCTCGACAAACTATTAGTGGGCCTGGCTGATTATCGTGGGCTTTGTTTTTTGCATCAATTTTGATCCGTTTTTGGAGCCTTAATGCAATGTTTAATGGCTGATTATTGCTAGTAATGGCCAAGTTGTTATAAATCAAGATAAGTCTTCATCATCTTCATCATCTTGACCAAGTCTCATCATCAAGATTCATGATTACCATCATTCTACCACACCAAAAATTATTGCAATATTTTTCTAAAATTGTGAGAGCATTGTAAAGTGATTTTATAATCACCTTATTGTTCTCTTCCTTAGGCATTTTTACAATTATCGTCGTCTGTGGTTTTTCCCGATTTGGGTTTTCCACTAACATTTCGGTGTTCGTGGTGCTGATTTATTTTTCTTACTATTATCTATTTCATGATATTTTTCTTGTTGAATCTAATTTCGTCTTATTCGATCCTAACAAGTGGTATTAGAGCTAGGATCAAGGATGTCATCCGTCATGGAATTTGATATTCCTAAATTCGATGGCAAGATCAGCTTTAGCATTTCGAAAGTCCAAATGATGGCCATTCTTACACAGAATGGATTGAAGAAAGCATTGGGAAGATCTTGACTATTCATGACTGAAGAGCAATGGGAAGATCTTGATGAGAAGGCACTCTCAACTATTCAAATATGCTTGGCGCCTCATGTCCTTTGTGAAGTCCTTGACAAGACCACAACTGCAGATCTTTGGCTCGCATTGGAGGCATTGTATATGACGAAACGTATCGCCAATAAAATCCATCTTAAAGAACGTTTGTACATGTTCTCTATGGCCGAAGGTACTCCTATTCAAAATCATCTTGATGATCTTAATTCCATTCTTATTGATTTGGAAAGCATGGATGTCAAACTTGAGGATGAAGACAAAGCTATTCTGTTGGTAGTCTCATTATCCTCTTCCTATAAGCATTTCAAGGAAATCTTATTGTATAGCAACAATGAGACTTTGTCATTTGAGGATGTAAAAGCTAGTTTATTGTCCAAAGAAAAATTTGACCTTGAAGTTCGTGCTAAACAGGGGAAAGGCTTGTCAGTGAGAGGTGAATCCTTTGAAAAAAGGCAGCTCGGTGCACAAGCATTCTGCGTTCACGCAAGGTCCGGGGCAGGACCGCACCCCAAGGGGTGAATTGTAAATCCTTCGAAAAAAGGAACCCCACTAAATCAAGGTTTGAAAGACATACATCTAACAAATTCTGTCATTATTGTAGAAAATCAGTACATATAATTTTTGAGTGTTTCAAGTTGAAAACGGTGAGGGAAAAAGAAGAAAATAATTCACAGTCACACTCTCATGAACCTGCAAACGCCACCATGTTTGAATCTGATTTTGATGGTGACGTTCTGTTTGCTAACTCCACTGAAAACGGGAGCATTTCTGATTAGATTCTTGATTCTGGGTGTACCTAGCATACGTGTCCTTATAAGGACTTATTTTCAACATATAGTCCAGTTGACTCAACCGTTGTTCTCATGGGCAACAATGCCCAATGTAATGTCACTGGAATCGGTACGATTAAAATTAAGACTCATGATGGTATTATCAGGACTTTATCAAATGTTTGTCATGTTCCTGATTTGAAGCGTAACCTCATTTCTTTAGGCGCCCTTGAATCCAAGGGGTGTAAATATTCAGGTGAAGGTGGAGTTCTTAAGGTTTTCAAGGGCACTCAGATTTTGTTAAAAGGTTTGAGGTGAGGAAGCCTCTATGTCCTATAAGGATATACTATGACAGGTTATGTGGGAATCAAGCATGAAATTTGGCTAGTGTAAGAGAGGGCATTGGCTTCTAGCATTCATGAAGTTTTTTGCATCTGGGCCATTCAATAGTTATTTTTGAAACGAAACTTCAAATGTAAATTTGTATGTTGATTAATAAATTTCAAACTTGTATTTTTATTCATTATGATATTTTTATGTTTTTGTGATTAATAATTGTTTTTGTATTTGAAAATTAAGTAAATCATGTTGAATAATTTTGAAGTTTATAATAGGGTGAATGCTTCCGGCACTTATAATATGTTGCCCACTGTTGAAGATTCATAGCTCACTAGTTTCATCTATTCACTCGCTATATTATACAAAACTATTATCATATGTTTGATGACTTAACATTATAAAAGTATAGCATTCTATGACAATGACATGTTGTACACTTTAATATTTGACTTAACATTATAAAAAAATATCATTCTAGTTTGATTTTGCATTCGTTTATAGAATTAAGAATAGTAAAAGATATAGCTCACTGGGTTTGGTGGTTAGCTCATTGGGTTTGGTGGTTAGCTCATTGGGTTTGGCGGTTAGCTCACTGGGTTTGTCTGCTAGCTTACTGGAATTAAGCACAGTAAAAGATATAAAATATCTAATATCAAATGCTATTTACTAGTACTTCACCACGATTAAAGGCAAGCATATTAATAGTGTTCATTTGAGAGTATTGGGTACATAAGTTCCTAAAATCAGTCTAACTTAAAGCAAGGTTGATCAGTCATGTTGTTCGCACTTGAGATTGGCTTGATTCTGCATTTAGTTCTGCTTGTTATTTATCATGGAACTCCTTTGTGAGCCTTATCACTCTATTCTTGTATATATTTTCTTCATTGTTGATGATCTCATAGCAGTACTGTGCTCGCATTACATTAAGTATATTTTTATCCTGCAAACAAAACAAAAAAACGGAAACAAGCTATTAATAGGTGTCGTATTTATTTGAAGATATTTTTGTAAAGAAAATATTTTTGGTAGACTTACTTCATTTTTCTTGAAACCACAATCTCATTTATCTGCTTGGCCAAAGTAAGACTCCATGTGCCTCATGCAAAAAATTCCACAATCTGTGACATTATCTGTTATTCTCCATGGTATTCTCATTCGCACTGGTTTCATCTTCTTCACAATCTCATGTTTGAGGTGGCCGACACTATTCTGCAGAAATCTCCCAAAAGGTCTTGCCTGTATACAATAAATAATTTTATTCAGCTCACTGGAATTGGTTAATAGCTCACCAAATATGTGTATTGGCTCACTAAGCAACATTGTGTCAATCATTGATTCTCAGCACACTACATATGTGTCTGAGCTCACCAAATATGAGTGTTAGCTCACCAAAAATATGTGTTAGCTCACGAAATTTGTTAGCTCACTAGATATGTGTGTTGATTTATTACAAATTAAATGAGTCAGGGAGCATTTGAACATACCACTAATAGATGTGTTTCTCTATATGTGGTTTTTATGGAGCAGCTATATGCATGTTGTCCATAATGTCAAACATTTCCTCCTTTAAATCAAAGTAGAAGATGCAAAAGTGCTTTTTGTGACATATTGGAAAGAACACTTTCAAATTGTAAGATGAATAATATTAGATAATGTGGTAATGTAATATAGCATAAAAATGTATATAGATGCCTACCAGTTGCAAATGTTTTGCTGATATCCATTTGTCATATGTTTGGAATTCTCTC
>NCQV01134160.1:0-10818 GCA_002740545.1 Lophocereus schottii | reverse complement strand
ATACAAACAGCTAACAGCTAACAGCTAACAGCTGTTTACCAAACAGGGCCTAAAACTGTAACTGACTCGTATGACTCATTAGATGAAGAAGGTAAAAATATATTAAGAAGGATGGAAACATGAGCTTCTATGTTCAAACAATTATGTAAGGAAATTGAAACTGAATTTATTGAACCTAAACTTTCATTATGAAGAAAAAGATAGAGAGTAGCAAAAAAAGATTAGTACATAGAGTTTTGAGATATGAGATGTCTGAAAAATTACATTATCTGAATTTAGTCAATATTATTACAAAATTGGACATAATGAAACCAATCTTGGTATGTTCTATAACAAGTTGCATATCCAGTAAATTCCATAGTCAATGAAAAGCACATTATATGGCTTGAAAAAGTAGATGTCGTCGATATCCTTGGCATAAGAATAGCTTATTTAAGAAAATTGATCAATGATCAATGTCTTGATCTCTAAAAGCAAAAGAAAATGAAGAAACAATTTCTAGCCTGCCACCAATGGGGAAATGATTCTGAGAAGAGAAGAAAAAGAAAATTCTATAAGAAAAAAAGCTTTAACAAGCAAAAGGAAGAGAAATACAAAAAAAATATTATAACAAACCAAACTCTAAAAAATTAAGATTTTCTATAAAAGATGCCTATTGTTGTGCTGGGAAAAACAAGTTTAAATGTTGGCCATGCAGCAAAGTAGGGTATTCTGCTAACGAATGAAAAAATAAGAAGAATAATAAGCTTATAGAAACTTTGGGTAGTGTAAATTATTTTGAGCTTAGTAAAGAAGAAGTACTAGATTTAGCCCTGAAAAATAACAAGGAAATTGCTGAGATTGTCTGGAAGATGAATATGAAGAGAGTAATTATGAAGAAACTAGTCACATGATTGAGAGTAGTTCAATTAGTTTTGGCGATCTTTAAGGGGCAAAACTTATTGTAGATAATGAGAATGAAGATGCAAAGGAGACTGTGTGTTCAGAAAGATATGATCTATAAAAAAATTCATCTTTCAATTGAAGAGTAAGTATGTATACTAAATAATAGAAGAAGATCTAGAAATAAAAGATAGTGAGTATAATATGGGAGAAGTTAATCTCATTAATTGAAAAAATATCCTTAAGTATAACAAAGATAGAAAGTACAAGTATATCCACATTGGAAGTGATCAAGTTCAAATTACTCCATTACAATATTATTATGGCAAAGATATTGATCTTTATACTCTAGTTCATTATATCTAGCATACCAAATTTAATAATCAAATTATCATAGGGATTAAAAGTTAATTTATGTAATGGATCAGGGGGATTCAATTGTCGACCTAGATACTATGCGAGTCTAAAAGACCAATTTACTAAAAACTTCCTATCCCTTAAGATATAAACAGATAGGATGGATATGAAAAGAAGAGGGTATTCACTGAGGATATTTTGAAAAATAATCTACAAACTGGATATTAGCATAGACCCAAAGACTAAGATAACAGTGATAGAGGTAGAAAATTTTAAGAGTTGTACTCCAATGCAAAAACTTCAAAGGCTAAGGTACAACCCATAGAAGATAAAAATTGATAGGTCATTGACATCTAACTTTATCAATCTTACAAAAATCTGTAATAAAAATGTAATAAAAATTGATGAAAATGGTAAAATTACCATTAAATTCTCAATTACTAAGAAACATGAGTGTAAGATCAGAATGGGGAGAAGGATCTTTGATAGCTAAAAAACAACTTAAGGAAATAATACAATTAGTATGACTAGTGAAATGTACATAACGAGTTTTGAACCCACAAGACACAGTGTTAATCGAAGTATGAGTTCAGATAGAAAAGTCATCGAGTACAAAACAAGAACTGTTAATGAGCGAATCTATGAGGTTAAATTAGTCAAAAATATAACTATAAAGATATGCTATGAAGTCACCAATACAAATTTTCATGGCATCTATATACCAATAAATGTATTTTTAAAGAGATATACTAAATATGACTTGTGTGTTTGCATAGACAATAGTTGTTTTTTCTCTTTTGAAAAGGGATCTTTATTTCCAGAATTTATATGGAATAAAGCCAAGAATCCTTTATAAGTAAGAATAGCTGATAATAGTATAATGAGCTATAATGAGGCAATAGAAGGGTTACCAATAGAAATAGGAGGAGTCTAATGCATTCATATGAGCTACTAATCAACCCTCCCATGATATGATTATTAGAAATAATTTTCAGAAAATATATTCTTCATTCACACAGATCATAAACCAAATAATATTCATAATAAATGGTCACTCAGTCCCTATTGATAAGTTAAATAAGGCTTACATTCATTAGAAGAGTTAGTTTACATGCAACCGGTGTGGTGAGAAGGTATACTTGCACAATGTGAGATAGCACTAACAATCTCACTACTTGAGTTATCTATTAAAGAGTAGATTGTTGAACAATAAGAATAATTGTACAAAGAACTCTACTCTGATAGTCCTTTACAATTTTGGGATGACATTTGTAAAGATTACTTTTTGAAATCCAAACACTATTATTCGAGTCAAACAAATTGAGTCCTGTATACATCAGGGTGTCCCAGAATTTGATAAGCAATTCAAAGAACTTTTGGATAAAGGGTTAATTGGGAATAGTAAAAGTCCTCACACAAATCCTGCTTTCATGGTAAGAAATCATGCTGAAGAAAAAAGGAAAAGCTAGAATAGTAATGAATTACAAAAAGCTTGATGACAATAATGTCTTTGATGGTTATTATATTTCTAACAAAATAGTCCTTTTCAATAAAATTCAAGGACCCCTTGTTTCTCGAAAATGGATTGCAAAAGCAAATACTAGCTAATATAATGGATCAAGAAAGCATTTCTTTAACTACATTTAACACCCTCCAAGGCATTATGAATGGATAGCAATGCTATTTGGTCTAAAAAAGGCACCTTAAATATTTCAAAGAAGAATGGATAACATCTTCAAAGTTCTTAATCACGGTTGTCTAGTTTACAATGACGATATTCTTGTCTTTTCGATGACTATAGAAAACCACAAAGACGATGTTCTAACTATCACCCAAAGACGCATTGATCATGGTATTGTTCTTGCTAAGAACAAGTGTATTTATGGTGAATAAGAAATTTAGTTTTCAGGTTTAAAAATAAAAGCTAAACAAATCATCCTACAAAAGCATATTTTTAAAAAAAATCCTGAAAAAATTGAAGATATGAAGCTATTAGAAAGGTTTCTTAGAAGTCTTATTTATACTTCAGATTTCATTAAAGATCATAGCTAAATTGATAATACCATTGCTGTAAAAACTCAAGAAAAAAGTAGGTTGGTCATGGACCACTAGTGACTCAAAGATTGTTCACAACTTCAAAAACATATGTAAAACTCTTCCTGTTCTTAATTTGCCTAATAAAGGAGATAATTTAATTCTTAAGACAGATAACAACAATGAGCACTGGAGTACAGTACTAAAAATCAAAGAAGGAGAATAATTATGCAAATACTGTAGTAGAAGTTTTAATAAAGTAGAATGCAACTATCCTACGATGAAAAAATAAATCCTTGCAGTTATAAGGGGAATTGAAAAATTCTTAACCTTTTTAGTTGTAAAACTTTTTCTTAATCGAATTAATTACAAAGAGATACTTGGTTTTGTGAAAAAAAATTTACCTAATATGCAAGCGCAATGGCGACTCGTACATTAACAATTATGGCTTAACTAGTTTTCTTTCTCTATTAAACATATATAGGGAATGAAGAATTCTATGGTAGTTCGTTTCACGCGTGGACTCGCTAATGATGATCATTAGAGCAAAACTCCTGCCGAAAAAGGAGGAAATCCAAAATGAAATATCACTACTGCTAGAACGAGTTTATCCTTCTAATAGAGTCCTTATGGATATTTTATAGAAAAGTAGATAATGCTTTAGTCTATTGTCCTCTTCCTATCTAATGGTACAAAGATTCAGTCTTTAGAGCTACAAATGAATTATCTAAGGTGCCTTTATGATGTTCAAGAAAAAATAGTTCCCATGTTCAAGAAAAAAGGTTCAACGACTTATATACAACCTACATTGACTATTATTATAATTATTATTATGATACTTAGGAATTATAGAGTACTATGATCTTCTTTCCTGATAGATTTGGAATTAGTGGTATCAGATTCCCATCAATTCAATCTCTCTAGATGACCTCATCATGAAAACCTAAGAATCTGGAATGGTAACTTATCTCATGAAAATATCCTAAGTACCCATTCTTCTCAAGACTAACTAAGTTTCAATAGTATGTTTAAAGGGATCCAACAGATTCTTACATCCCCTTATGGTCTAACAAAAATTGCATACAATGGAAGTCTGCATGTCAAGACACATTGTGCAATAATTGAGTATGAAAATGAAAAAGCTAAACCAGCCCATCATCCTGTTTAATTGGTTGATTTAGACCATCCCAATTATCAATGACAAGAATGGCTTCTAGAATGATAAAAAGTAGTTAGGGATCCTACTTTAGCAAGAGCTATTGAATTTTATGACATTTATCACCAAATGTGGGCATTAATTGAATAAGGAAGAACACTAATGCATTGCGGGAATGCTACTTCTATTTATTATAATCATTTCAGCAAACATATGAAGATATAGGGAGCTATTTCAAAAGACGTCTTTGATTATCTCTTTGATGTTGAAGCTGGAAAGTTCTTATAAGAAAAAATAAAGAAATATCTTCATGAATTATTTGAAAGATGGGATCTCGAGCATCTTCAACTTGGTGAAGATTTTGATGATTATTTAGATAATGGACTGGAAGACATTGTTGGAGATGAAGGCATGTAGAATTTTAATATGGATGATAGTCTTGTAAGCATTAAGGGCTCTAAAAAATTGTTACACCGTTATTGTATTATTTTATCAAGTATCAAGTCAGTAAAATAATGTAGTCTACGGCAGCCCCATGAGAGGAGCCATAGGTTTGTGAAAATATCAGTATATGTACTATAACCATTAGGCATCCTATGTAGTCCATCTCCTATATGAAAGAGGCTATATGTTGAAATGGGACTCAGTCATTTAAGCATACTTCAATAAAAGAGAAATCGAGCATCTCTATTTCTCTATGAGCAAGCATTTCTGATAATTTCAGTAGCTGAAGTCTTTTTTCAAATCTTTTCATTATAACATTTTCGCTTTCAAACTTTCAATAAGAGAAGTTTTTCAGTGGAAAATATTATCCAATAGAATCTTATATCTCAAATATTATGATTTATTGAGTAAAGTCTCACTATGCTTAAAAATATTTTAAAAAACTTAATTAGTGACTGCGGTTTAAGGTAGAAAACGAAATGAATCCATGATGTACATGTCTAAGGAAGATTTTGTTGAGATTACCAATCTCTGTAAACTAGAAGCTAGAGGAACGCTAGGGTCCAACGACAACTAAGTTTAGGTAATGATCGAGACTCTCTAAATAAATTTTAATTATTTTGCTAAGCATGATGGCATAGAAAATATAATATTTGTCATATAAGTACATTGTGATAACTAGTACCAATAAAACGATTATAAGACCTCCAAATAATAATTTAAGCTCAGTTTTCCCCAAAAAAAACCCCCAAAAAACTGAGTTTTTACACTTGAACTGCATTTGGATCAAAAATAGAAATCGCAAAAAGTTGTGGGTCAAATTTGAAAGAAAAAGCCCCTAAAAATCACTACTTCGTGGAATGTTGGCCCCTGTAAGTAGTTCACCCAAAATAGTAGATACTTGAGAATACATTCTTGAAAATTATCCTTTAAAAATTATTTCTATAAAATATAGGTACCAGAAAGTCGCAAATTGAAATATTTTCCCCCCAATAACACCTCCGTCATTAACCATGACATTGGCATAGAAAAATAGCAGCACATAATGTAAACTAATGTTACTAGAAATAAACCAAACCAGCGGGTTTCACTAATCCAACTGGGAATCGGACCATGATCTCATCTAGACACTAGCTTTGAATTGTCACACTAATAAACCGGTCAAATACTGGTTGAATCAGACAGTTTTGATGGTCAAATCGGGTGGCTTAGACTGGTTCATATGCTTGATTCCTCCTATTTTGGGGTTGAAATAAACCCATAAAAATGCAGCTTGCTTTGGCAGGATATTTGAACCCCACTCCTCATGTAGACATAGTATTAGCCTTGAACCACTCAACCACCCATGCCATTATGCACTTTTGCTCCTATAGTTGACTGCTTTTTTTTTTTTTTTTTTCTTTTTGTTACCATTGTCCATTGGGAAAATTACCAACAGGTGTTGAATTTTATTTACAATTACCAAAAGTTGATGAACTTTTTTCTTTTGTGTCAGCTTTAAAAAGTCAAAGGAATGAGCTGAAAATTACCTTTCCTTAAATACCCTCACCCCAACATTTGCAAGTTACGCGCGCTCTCTCTCCCCTCTTTGCTCAGTTGATGTGGGTTTAATCCTCTCTGCAGACACACACACACTCTCTCTCTCTCTCTCTCTCTCTCTCTTTACTCTCAGGCACATGAAGATGGGCTATCCACTTGCGAGACCAATAGAAGGCAATTTTCCTGGAGCTGAGGGGTGGTGACGGTGGAGGCGACTAGAACAGGGCTTGAAATATAGTTCTTGCCCCTATTATGTTGCAGTCGAGAAAGAGAAATGATTGGGGAAGGGAGTTAGCGTGGTCGTGAGACGGTGCCTACGGCAGTGGGTGGTCGATTTAGCTACTTGTAGTCAGAGAAGCAATATTAGCTGCAGAGGAGCACCAATAAACAATAAATTGGCCTTACCCAGTTTCATTCAGCTGAAATGAGAAAGAGGAGAAGCAATGTGAGGCGGTGGCTAATAGCACCTCCATTGATTGCTACGTTAGTGCAAGTGATGTGTTCTCGGATAATCGGATTGGTAGGGAATGGGTGGAGCTGATGACCATTGCTCGGTATGGGATAAAACCCCTGTTCTACTTTGCACAGAATGAAAAAAAAAAGGAGCTAGGGATGGGAGTGGGTTTTTTATATTTAAACAAATATTACAAATCTTGGCAATGGAATGAGCAGATATGAGAATAGGTTCGTCCAAAAAACAAAAAATAAGATGGAGTGGGAGGCTGGCTACTTCATATGCTCCTTTTCTTTTTCTTAATCATTTTTTAATTTTTGTTCAATCAAATTAGATCATTTTGTTGTTTCATTGATATATTATCATCATGTTTTTATTTCTCGAATTATTTTCAATCCAAATATAAATTGAACTAATGATAGAGAAATGAAATTAATCAATTAATTATTTTGATGGTTCATCATATTAAACTAATTATTAAAATACACTTAAAATTTATAAATTTTGACAAAATCAGACATAGTATGTAGTCAGCTGATCCAAATATAAAGCAATAACTAAATCCAATAACTTGTTTGTCATCTCTAAGAATGATTACACAAGATATTCAAAATTGATTAGCTTTTGAATTATTATTTTATAACAACTATGCCTTTCTTTTATTTTTATCATATAATATAATTAATCCCAACATAAATAAAACTTCTTGTTTTATTCAATGGTATTCTCAGGTAGAGCTATCTCATTTGTTGGGTTAACACATAAATATTGCCCCTTTTTAAGAGACACATTACTCTATTTGAAAACTTCATAATCTATTGGAATCTGCTATATATCTAAGACATGATCATCAATTTAAGCAACAACAATTATTATTAGAGGTAAAACGTATTTATTTTTCCAATGAGAGAATTCAAAGACAAGTATATTGATATTTTTTAGCACATAAACTGGCTACATTATATTTATCTTAATTAACCCTTATTCACCTATTTCTTAGCAAATTGATACTAGCATTGTGAGTTCATTTACCATGTAAATATAATATGCATCTTAATTCTTATTCACCCATTTTCTTATAAAAATGATATTAGCATCATGAGATCAACGTATATAATTGTGAATTACACAATTTTGTAAATTTTCATTCATTGTCTCTAAAAAAACCTCAAAAAGAGGACAAAACTAATTCATATATCACTTAATTCAGATAATTAATATGACTTTCAAATAATGATTTAATTTTTTGTGATTAATGGTTAGGGTTTTGCTTTAAATGTTTAGCATTTACAACTAGGGCTAAATGCTAAACCTGAAATCTTAAATCAGGAAAATCATAAATTGTAAAGGGTTGCAAGTAGGGTTTAGGGTTTATAGTTTAAGGTCTATGATGTAACGTTTAGGGTTGAACCCTTATATCCATTATTCGGATTTCCAAGAAGGACTATCCCATTTATCTTGTTAACAATGAATATTGCTTTCTTATGTGATATGTGGCAGATGCGTTGTTAAGAATTAGCAACTTTATTAGTTGCATTTTCTATAAGAAAAGAATATTCTTATGTTAACCCGTTGAAATGGATGGCTCCACCTGGGATTACCATTGACAAATATGGATTAACAGGTTTTACTTCAAGCATAGGGTTGAACCATATACAAAAATCCTTAAACCTTTAAGGTTTACATCTAAACCCTACACTTGAAAATTATGAATTTATATTGATAACTGAACTCAATATAAGTAGCAACTTATATGTCACATGCAACAATGACTAAAAAAGACAATTAAAATTCATTACTCTTTGAATTATTATGTTACAACAAATACTGTTTCCTTGTTCTGATATAATATAATTATTCGCATTGCTTGGTCTAGAAAAGAGCAAGGTTTTTTGCTATTACAAAAGATCTATTTAAAGGGCAACCATAGTTGTTATCTTACGCGAGCTAGCTATATATGGATATATATTGGGTTGAACTTTAAGGACTTCATCATTTAGGGTTCATGCCTTAGGTTCAAGTATCAACGTTTAGGGATTAGGATTTAGCTTTCCTGGTCTAGGTCTAGAATTTAGCATTTAAAGGCCAAAAATTACAAGTAGGGTGTAGGGGTTAGGGTCAAGGATTTAGGTTTGGGATTTAGAGATTATGGTTTAGAGTTTATATTTAAATTTTTTTGATTTAGGGTTCGGGGCTTGAGGTTAGGGTTAAATGCCCAATCTTGAAACCTAAACTACAAAAAATGAATACTAAGCCTAAACCTTGACCCTAACGGTTTGCAATTAGCAACTAGATTAGGTTTTAGAGCCTGCAGATTAGGATTCAAGGTTTAGGGTTTAGGGTTTAAGCTTGGATATTGGAGTTTAGGGTTTATATTTTGATTTTTGCAATTTAACGTTTGGGATGTCACATTTCATGTTTGGGGTGTAGGACTTTAGGGTTATCACTAAATTCAAACCCCAATTTTTAAACCATAAAAAGTGAACCCTAAACTATAAAGGTTCCAGCTAGGATTTAGGATTTAGGTTTTGGATTGTGAGAGTTAGTGTATATAACTTAAATGCTAAACTCCAAACCGTAAACCTTAAGCTTAAACCCCAGGCGCAAACCTGAACATTGAATGGTGAACATTAAATGCTAAACTTCAAACCCTATATCCCCAAAACGTTTAGGGTATAGGGTTCAACTTTTGTGGTTAAGGATTTGAGGTTTAGTGTTGTATATTTTTAAGGTTCAGAGTCTAGGGAAAACAACATTACTTTTATATCAAAAATCAATATTATTTTACCTCCTCACACACATGTTGTTTTTTCTTAGCAATATTCTTATATCAACCTAACAAAGGAGATAACCATACTCGAGATTACCATGAAAGCAAAGAAGGTTAACAAGTTTTTATTTTTATATCCAGCACTTATTTGATTGACGTTTTAAAGGGTGTGTGAAGTTCATTATTGTTAAGCATTACACCATATAATTGTCGTAATTTATCGACATTTATTATATATCTCCATATCATAAACCCTGGTTCTTGATACTTGAACTTCAGAGTTTATACCTAGACACTAATTCTTGATACTTAGAATTAACACCCATAAACCACGGCCCCTAAGTGTTAAAATGTAAACCTTAGGAATTCGTATTATGTTCGTTTTTATTAAGAAGCCCTAAATGGCAAACCTAAAATCATAAATTACCTAATTTTCCAATATTCCTCTATTTAATTTAGGTTTTAATTTGGTTCCTCCTTTAAGAAACCCTCAAGAAAGAGGGAAAAATAATTATACATTACATGATACATTTATTCAATATGATTTCTAAATCCTTATTTCACATATTAGAATTACTCACACAGAGCTCTTACATGAAGGAGAGAGACTAACAATAACAGAGGAGAGAAGTTGGAATACCCTAAACTTTAAACCCTAAACCCTAAATCATGAATAATAACATCAATTATCAACTTAATTTATGTTTTATTGTATTTTACCTTTGACAACACTAAAATTTACTTTTCCAAAGTTTTCATTGCATAGCACATGCTATAAAATACTAGTCAAAAATACGAGCAAAAGAACATATATATACCATAACCCTGAATTAGATTTTTGATCATTTTAAATTGTTAGTCCATCTCATAGAGAGAACAAGTGAATGAATTATATTTTACTTAAATAAAAAAGTGTAATCGCTAGAGATGAATAATTCAAATACTAATTAGTTTTGTTATTTTTTTCACAAGTAAAGGAGTTACTATTTATATTACATTTACTCATAATTAGATTGTGAGGGGAAGAGGTGTGTCTTCATTTATCCTAAATTAAATTTACAATTGCATTGAAAATAAACAATAAAGCATTTCAATTTTCTTCGCTTCAACGAAATAAAATTTATCCAAATTACTGACTAATATTGGGTTAATTGCCCACGTAATAACCCGAATCATAATGAA
>NCQV01134155.1:0-11048 GCA_002740545.1 Lophocereus schottii | reverse complement strand
TTTAAGCATGGTTGGACTTATTAGAAAGCTAACATCTTAGGCTAAAATATTATGGGGGCCCTCAAGACGTGGGTCTACCAAAACTTGCACAAAACAAGTAACAAAGACCGGGTTATGATTAAATGAATCCGGCGCCAACTCGTCGGGCATTGCCATGATTATTCTGCAGAGTTTAGCCACGTCCTTGACCTCCTTGAGCTTAGTAGGGTCTTCCTTCAGCTGAGAAAGGAGCGTAGGAGAGTGGGCTTGATGGTCTCCATCAACAGCGTCAGATTTCACCTGAATTGATATGAGAATTTCGTTTGAGAACCAGATTTAGAGAGATAAGGGCAGAATTCAGAGAGGATTCGCGAATTCTAGGGTTCGCGTGTGACTACTAGAGTCGACAAGAGAGAGAAGCCCTTAGCCCGACCCTCGACTGACCCGATTTCGCCCCTAATTAAATGAACTATTAAAAGCCCAACCTATTTATCATTTAATGTGGGTGTTGACTCTTTTTGACGGGCCTCACCCAACCAGCCCATTGGGGCCCCTGCCCAGTACCCAGACCTGGCAGAGGCATAGTTCTAGCAGTAGTGGATCAGCGTCATAGAAATTAAAAATCATTTCCATCTTTGGTTTAGAGCATAAGTCTTGCCTTTTGATGTCGTGGGAATAGAGAGGAGTCGATAGGTAATCTGTTTTATAGCAGAAAATTGGATAAGGTTGGGTAAAGTAAAACACTAGGGAAAAGTGTAAGGGTTAAACAAAGAACAGTTCACTAGTTCTTTTAGGCTTCGTTTAATTCTTAAAAAATTTGGTGGATGAAAGTTGAAGGAAAAAAAAAATGTGAAGGAAAAAAAGTAGGGAGAAAATGAGTTTTTTTCTCTTATTTGGACTGAAGAAAAAAATACAAAAATTTGGATGAGAAATTTGAATGTTGACGAACTATTTGAATTATGTTGATGTCATCTAAGCAGTGTGAGGTTGGAGAAGGTTGAAAATTTTCCTCAAACTTTCCTCACAATTTTATGAGGAAAATTTTATTACTTGTTTCTAACAATTTTTCCATTTAATTTTCCTTCATTTCTTTTTCTTTGTGGTTTTCTCTAAACCAAGCACAAGATCAAAAAAGTAACTTTTTCAAATTTTTTTCTTTCCATCAAATTTTTCAAGGTCCAAATAGAGCCTTAGCGTGAAACACTATAAGTAGTCAAAACTTCTTAAATGTAGGGTCCAATAGAATCAATCAGTCTCTAAGCCCTATATCACTACGCCTGCCTAGGCATTAGGCAGTAGGATGAACTTTTGGTGTTGGTGTGGGAATCTATTGCATAAACGCAGACGTCCTGAAATGGTAATTTGATCATCATATCAGATTGATGAAGAACAACATACCCTCCTTTGTCTCTGCCTTGGCTATGCCACTAAGCTTAAACAGCGGAAACCACAATTTGTTCTGTTGCAAATTGTAATGCATCAGCGTGATTATGGTGCCCCAGAGGAGCATAAGCAGTGAGATAAATCCATTCAAAAAGTAGATATCAACAAATGACAAAACCTACTCATTTGCTCATTAGTGGAACTGATCTCTTGGATTGTAGAGTTCGGAGACTCGTCAATGGCCAATTTTGCGCTCTGATAATATGAAGCGCTGTCGCTTTGCTCTCTGGCTGCATGCTGTGCTGTTACTAAAAAAAGCGGCAAGCTATCATGGGACCAATATGTCGTAGACATAGGTGTGCATGTGTAGAAACATGTTTGAGAGAAAAGCAAACTCGGACAAGGCTAGCTTGATTCTTCTTGTATTATTGAAATGAATAATTTGAGCAGTTTTCTATCCTATTCCTCAGTTACACTCAGACTGTCAGACAGCCTCAAGGTTGCGCTTGGCTTCGCTTTAGTGTTCCTACTGTTTTACGCATTGCAAATATGGGGGTTTCGATTTTGCCTTTGGAGAAAGCATGTCGTACTCTAGAAGCATAGCACAGTACTCAAATAGGGCATGCTGCCACCAAAAGCATGTTAGTGGACACAACACGCGATACTAAAATTTCATCTCGTTAGACAATCCTTCAGAGGGTAATCCTTTGAACATCTTTGGGCCTTTGGGGTGATGTTACATATACTTCAATTGCACAACTTGGAAGTGCCAAAGTCAAATATGAGCTTATCAGAACAAAAGGTCCGATTAATCTCACACGAGTTGCCGGCCCACTTTTGGTTCAGCCTGGAAAGACTTAAAAACCTGGTCTTTTTTGTAGAGATCAAGCATCTTACCATTTGGCTAGCCCATAAGGCAAAAGGCTAGTCGCACATATGCAAACCGGATGATCTTCCACCATGCATCGATCTGTGAAAAGGGAATGGAGGGGACCCAGATAAGCTATGACATGAAGTTCCGAAAATTTTTAAACGTTTACAGATGCTCATTACATATACAGAAGCAAAAGTCCCATTCTTTGTATCATTCTTACTCATCATCAGGATCGTCATATTTTTCATGTTAGTCATCCAAAAGTACAAAGCTGTTATACTCAAAAGAGAAGAAGAAAACTAAAACTAAAACCCAAAAAAAAAACTTTCCGAGGATCTAATTTAATAAATTTAACCCAAAGTTCCCAAAATCATAGCAAAAGTGAGAGGAACTCCTCCCAAGCCTCCTCAGCATCTTGCTATTACTGAACTACGGGCTAGATCCCTATGTCAATTTCCAGGACATATATGATACCCCAAAACAAAGAAGGGGAAAAAAAAAAAGTGTCCTACCTTCATCCTCCTAGCAAGTTAATCTGTTAAATAATAACAAAATGGGAGGAATAAGAAGCTCGAATTTAACACCCAAAAAAAAAAAAACCCTAGGAAATGAACTGTGTTTACACCTTTTCCCTTTCCGTTAATTCCTCCATTAATCAGAGGATTTATGTATCATTCCACACAGTGAAAGGAGGAGCTCCGGCAGACATGGTGGTTGTCCTTGGGGCGAGCGCTGGGATAGCGGTTGGAACCCAGTTGTTGCAGGCCGAGCCTTGATCATAAGTTCCCACGGCCGCCCTCAACCCACCACCCCCTCCATTTCCTTGTTGAGAGAAATAGTAGTAATTCCCCTGATTATCATTGCTCTCCATATACCCATTCCCATTCCCTTCTGGGGCGATCACACCAAATGGGTGGATCCCATTGTACGCACCTGCATCATTGCCATTGCCGTTCCCATTCCCATACACAATGGAATTGGACCCCGAGCTATGTTCCAAGGAAGCAGAGGTACTCTCCAACCCCATCAAATTATGCATTTGAATGAAGTTGTGGGTACCACCACTATTCAACTGAAGCTGCTGGTGAAGATGATCCTGGTAGTTACCATTGTTCAAACCCGCATCAGGTTCATTCTCCTGCTTGCACCAGAGCCTCTGGGCATAGGGGTAATGCATGGAAAGCGGGTAAGCTTGTTGGGGGTACGCAATGCCAGGCCACGAATGGAAGTTGGGAATGACTCCGGCATGATCACCGCTAAGTTGGGAGTTGGTGTTGTCGTGATCAGTGACAGCAGCCACCCTCAGAATCTGATGCCTGGTATCCGCTGCAGAGGTCAAGTCATCGACATCCTTGAGCCTCTTCGCAGCTCCTCCGATGGGGAGAGTCGTGCTCTCAAGGATCGCTTTTACATCATATCTGCTGAGCTCGAAGTTTGTCACTGCATTTAGGCCTCTGAACTTGATTGCTGCTATGTCATAGGCCTCTGCTGCTTCCTCTTGTGTACCTGTGAATTGAACCAGAACATATTTGTGTCTTAATTAGCACGTTGTAAGGGAGATTGACATATGCACACCATCTCATGAACATATATATATGTCTTACTGAAAGTGCCAAGGTAGAGGTCTTTGTTGCCAGCAACTCTGCCAATTCTTGCTTGCCAACGCCCATGTTGATGATGCCTGTTTTTAAATTACAACTTCACAATTATTAGAAACCCCCCCCCTCAAAAAAACAGAAGAAAAAAACCCCTTGTCTGAACATTGAACAACTCTGAGGCTTATGCTCCCAGTAACATTAATTTACTTTTCAACTTTTTAACATTTCTTAATTTAAATACACTATTTTTTCAATTTGAATTAAATTAACTTAAATTTATAAGAGATTTCGAATAATAATACACTGTACTTTAGAGATATTAGATAATAATATTTTCCATTTTAAATTTGGACGTTCATGCCTCCATTCTATTGGTCTATTTAATGTACATTTATATACCAAGGAAGAGTTTGAATGCATTTTATCAATATAGTGCAACAATTTTATAACGGTATGCAATTGCATATGTTTGATATGTAAGAATTTCTAAGTGTGTATGATTGCGTATGTTAAATATGAACTTACACACCAACTAAAAACACTTTTAAGTTCGGTCTTAGTATATAAACAGTAAATATGTTCATAATATGATGTACAGATGTCCAACTTTAAAGTTAGAAATATTATCATTCAATATCTCAAAGTACAGTATCCTACTGTCTAATATTTTAATTTATAAATAGACTGTGAACTATATTATTATAAATGTACGCGTTCGGTGCAAAAAGTGGGCAGAATAGGCTACAAAATTCCTGCAATTGTTGCAGGGAGATGTCACGTGCAGCACATGACAGACCCTGTTCTCCTTGGTCTTTTAGTCCAGTCAAAGTGAGAGAGAGAAACCTACAGAGAGATAATGTTCATATTCCACATAGAATTAATTTGGATTTTTTTTTGTGTGTGTGTGCGCGCCTAAGTCAAAGGGATTGGAAGAATTAAAAGAATACATGTGAGGAAGGGAATTTAAAAAATGTGGTGTATATGCACAAGTATTGTCTGTGGAGCATAATGCAATCAGGAAATATAGGCATTTAAAAAAATTCAAGAATTTATGAAATTTATTAATTGTGATTGATTCTGATATGCATTCTGAATATGATCTGAACTAGTGACATTCTCTTGCATTCATATGTACATAGATATGAATTGCAGAATGTGGTCAAAATTCGAATAAAATCAACATAATCCTCTTTAATGATTATGAAGAACCTTCGATCTTATTAGATTCATTCTGATGATTTTGTTTTAATTTCTTTTTCAAATAGTTTTAATTATCGATTTGTTATTATTATTAGCTGTTGCTCAGAGAAAGAATGTCATATCTTAGCCTTTTTTCATTAATTTTGTAATTTCGTGGTAAAACTCATTTGATAATGCCAAATTGCTCACGTCTTTTTTTGGCGAATATCTAAAAATTTCACAGTTTGGTGCAATATGAATTGAAAATATTTAATTAGCAAAGGAAATTTTTATAGAAAACTTTCACTATCGTAGAAGATTAATAAAGTTGTATTATGAGCTTATTTCATAAAAATATTAAGAAATTTGTAATTTTATTTACCTTGTTACTCCTCGATATATCGATGCACCACGAGAAAATCCACTGCTTTTCCTGCAACGTAAAAATTATATAGGAATACAATTAGCCATACATTAGTAGCTAATTAATTTGTTTTCTCAAAATGAAAATCAGAAATAAAAACTTACCTTCTAAGAGATGCTACATATTCTTGACGAGTCATATGCTTCATTTCCTCAATCTCCTTCTCGTAGTCACTAATCTGTGGATTCAAAAAGGAAACATTTTTAGTTTTTGAAAATGAATAATTAATTAAACAGGAAAACACAATGCAATTACAGGGCATGCACGACCAAAAACCCTCAAACATGCTTCCACTTATGCGGAATGAATTATGCAGAATTTTACTGTTTGCAAGAGACAATCTCCCTTAATTAAGATAATTATGCCATAGTGATCAATAAACTAATTAAATTATTAGAGAGAGAAAAAACTTAATCAAGCTTAGTGCACTTCCAATCAAAACATATATCATACTCCTAGGCGTACGTACTCCTACAAGCTCAATCAACACCATATATTAAACATTGTCTATATGATAAATACAAATTAAAAAAAATATATATATGTGGCAGGTGAGAGTACAGATTCCTAGTTAAGTGTTACGTATGCTATACATTACCACTTTCAATAGGGTGGAAATGCAGTTGCACTTTGAGTAAAATGTGTGCATAAAATTATATATGGCACTAGCATTCTTCATGTCAACTAGCTAATTATTCATGTCAATAGTATTCAATAATTTTCTATGCATTTCATTTTTGTTTCAAATAAAATATACGTTAGATTGTATGAAAAATAATAAATATTTCTAACATCAAAATAAGGCACATATATATATATAGATATGAAAGAAAAAGTTAACTATGGAACTGAACTCCTATTCCAATTCCAATTCATACCTTATACTTCTGCCTTAATTATTTTAAAAGTCGAATATTGTAAAAATATCATAAGCAAGTTCAAGCATCATAGCGTGAAAATGTTGGCAAAAAAGACTTACAGGAAAATTAGTAGTAGTAGTAGTGCCCCAGTATTTAATAGCAGCCAAGTCATAAGCTCGAGCTGCTTTTTCTTCTTTATCATAACCCCCTGAACACAGATAAAAATAATGCATTAGGGAATTAATAATATCCCAAAATTAATTTAATTACACTATGGTTAGACAAGATTATTAATTAGACTCTCATTCTATTATTGGAATTTTATGAATAAAAATTAATCAGAGGATCTAATTGTGTAGCATGATTGATAACAATTAAAAGTGGCACATAAAGGAACTTTTTGTTCTCCACTGTAAAATCTACTTACCCAAATACACTGCAACAATCCGCAGATGCCCCCCATCAATAACATGGTAATAGAACAGCCAACAAGGAAACATATATCAGTCTCATGTTATACAAATATACACTGATGATAATTCATTATTAATTGGATAATAATTAAGAAAATTAAAAGAAATGAAATTTCTAAATAATTAATCAACATTAGATGTTCAATGACCTTGTCTTCCTTTGCGAGTCTGGCCTTCTCTCCTACAACTATTATCCCACAAATGTGCTTCATATCTTCCCGTCCATCTATGCCTATTTGTAGATGAAAATCGATTAAGCAAAGACTTAGAAGCAAAAACACAACCCAAACCATACAATATCCCAACTTTCATCAATAACAAGCAATTATTAAACATTGAGATTGATCTTTCGACACATCGATAAAAGGAGATTTTTAAAAATGTAACGAGGGAAAATTGATAGTTATAGTATACCTTGTAACACCGCGATAAATGGAAGTGCGTTGGCCAAATGTGTCGATAGATTTCCTAGGAACGGATTCCAGGGCACCACTTTGAGTATCCAGCGGATTGTTGTTGTTATTATTATTAGATACACCTGATGTATCAACATCAGATTGCTGCTTACTACTATTATTCTCGGACAAACTACTCTCCCTCTCTCCACCACCCCCTCCTCCCTCTCCGCCGCCACCTGTCACCAAGAGCGGCAAGGCGGGGCCCATGGAGAGGGATAAGGTTTGGGAGCTCGTTAGGGCACCAAGGCTGCCATCGGTAATGCCAATCTCCGGTGGGGGGTTAGTAGGGTGGTTTGACCTCAACCAAGTCTTGATCATGGAGACATTGAGCCCGTTGTTCGCCTCCGGTATCGCCGCCCTAGGGTTTGTGAGGGTGGCTCCTGTGGTGGAGGTATCTTGTGCGGTAGGGTTCATGAATAGGGTATAGTCTCCACCTTGATGATGAGTGCTGTGGTTGTTATCTCTCATGGAGTGGGCAGTACTACTCCCTAGGAAGTTCTCTAGCTTTGGCTGCTCAGATTCTTGGCTTCCCATTAGCATGCTTATCTCTGAGTTTCCCTTCATGCTCCAATCTGCCATATATATACATATTTACACATACAAATAATACTCAATTAATTAGTCCACAATTTTTTCACAAGAAAAAAACAAAAAAAAGAAACACATACATATCTTAGTCTTAAGACTATACATGAGACCATAGTCCTGGGGTCACATAGTGGATTTTGGGCATTCAAAAAATGAAAAAAAGGAGATTCCTATCTTTGAAACTTTCGTATAAGATAGTCTAGAAACTACCGTATAATTTTGAGATAGGGTGCTTACCATGAGATTGGGAACCAGTAGCGGATCTATGGAGGGCTTCAAGGATGCCAAAAGGAGGAGGGAGATGGTGGTGATGTTTGAGAGAAGGAGCGGCGGAGTCCGACCCGCCAAGATCGAACCCATCCGACTGCCCGTACCCGGCTTGCTCATCTTGGTTCCCAACTTCATGAGGAGACAGAGAGAAACCTAACCAGTTCATTGAACCCATCTCTCTATATATGTATTCTCTCTCTGATTGATCTTGTCACCAAATAACACGAAATCTCCTCCACAAAAAATGAAAAAAAGAGATGAAGATCAGAGTTAAGCAGTTAGTTCATGCATGAAGAAGAAGGAGAAGAAGAAGAACAAGAGAGAGAGGAGGGACGAAGAGGAGATGGGTTAGGAGAGAGAAAGGAGAGCATTTTGGGTTGGGGGCTTAATTAGGGGAAAAGATGAGGGCAAGCAAGGAGAAGAGGAATGGTCAAAATATCGTTTCTTCCAAAGCAATTCTACCATTTATATAATTTCTCTCTCATCTCATCATCTGTGTACATATGATATCTATGACAAAGTGGTCTTGATCCCGTACAAGTGAATAAAGAGTAATTGAAAATGTAGATATGTTTGTTGCTGGCTACCTACTAGCTAGAATTTGCCCTAGAGTTTTTACTAGTATATACTTGTGGGCTTGTAGCTATGTAGTTGTGTGACTAATAATGTGCGAGTCTCAGAGTCTTATTTTAACAATATACTATCAATAATAGCAATATTAGTTATGGAGACTTTTTTTTTTTAAAAAAAAAGGATGTGGCAGGTTTTGCTTGATTTTATTCGGATAATTAGGTGATTATGTGTTTTGTTTGTAGGGGTCCGGCTCAGGATAGAAGTCTGTAGTGGGATAGGACTAGAGTCTCTGATTGTAGGGGTCCGGCTCCGTAGGTGGCTGTAGTAGATGCGTTGGGGTGGGGCGGATTTTTTTGTGCTTGTCTGCAGGTCGTGCTTGGCTAGGCTGTGCTGGTTTCGGACGCTCCGAGTCTGTTGAGGTATGTCTCCGCTTCTTGATTATCTGCTTTACTTACCTTTACCCTTCTCTCCAAAACTGTTTTTCCTCTGTAAAATTGTTTTTACCGAAAACTATTTTGTGAATCTTTAGGAATCAACATCTCTATTGGTAGGAATACCGGTAGGGGTAAGGTTGCCTACAACTGGATCTCCCCAGGCCCCGCAAAAGCGGGACCCACACTGGGAGTTGTTGTTGATGTTGTTGTGTTTTGTTTGTATTGTTAATTTGGGATAATTATTGTATCATTTTCTTATCACTTTTTTAGAAGCCAGTCAATGATTTTTTTTTTAAAAAAAGCAGTAGGTGTCAAAGTATGTACATGCAATTCCATCTTTAAGTATTTTGGAAGGTCTACACTAGAGGTGTACTACTAGAGTTCAGTTGAGCATCAGCTGACTAAGTTCAAAGCTTGGCTCGTGAGCTTGGGCTTGAGCTTGGACTCGTGGATTATCTATCTTAATAAAATCAATCAAACTCAAGCTTGGATTGCCTAAGCCTCAAGTCCAGGCTCAGTTCATCCTTGGCTCACCTAAAACAGAAGCTTAGGCTTGATTATTCTAAGGCTTTGAGCCTGGATTTGATTTACTTTAGGCTTAGATGTAAACTTGTCTTTTATGATTTGGATATGGGTCTTGCTCCTAAAGGCTTTGATGTACAACAAGGTTCTTCAGTAAATTGAGAAGTACTGGTGAACGTACTTAATGTCTTGCCATTGACAGGTGATTGGTTGGTACATAGTATTGGCTAGATGGTTAATAAAGTTGGTGTTGCTCGATCATAAAAGTTTACCCTTTTCAACTTATCGTAAATACATACCATTAATATTTAGAACATTGATCAACACTCTCTATAACTCATTTGCATTTACCATCACTTGCACGTAAGTCATGTTTTCTAGTTATAATTTCGACATTGGTTGACATTGATTAGTACTAATAAGTAGCTAAACATCATCATTAGCACTCATTAACAATAAGTGACTTATGATAAGTTGAAAAGAACACACCCTAAGTAGTACAACTGATATACGTCTAACTTTACATAAGGATGTGATGAGAAGAAATTAAATTATGAAGAGGGGGAGAGAAGAAACGAGATAGTATGAAAAGTTGGGTTAGAAGAAGATAAAAGCGTCCCCGTGTTACTATGATGACTACGGATAGTAGTTATCAATCAAAATAAGTATCTTTACACAAAGTTTAAGTATTTAAATCCGAAGTTAAATGGCTTATGGAAGCTCGCTAGTCTTGTTAATTTGGCTCATTGTTTGTTCAGGCTTGACGGGCTATCAAGTCCAAATTCACAACATTCGGGCTCACATCAAGCATCTAAGCAAGCTTGGGTTAGTCGGTGGGAGCTCAGCCATACAGACTACACACTATTAGAGTGAAAATGCATTAATTATTACCATGTTTATCTCCTTGGCTACGAATTTTTGCTGATTAATTACATACATGATACATGAGAAAAATAGTCTTGGCCTAATTATTACTTTATTAATACAAAGAATTTGGTAAATATCGTATGGATTTTCCATAGTCAAACTTATCTATCTGTGAATAATTTCCATTGATGAACTGAATACTTGCTTTGAAAATGAAGTAAATAAAAATTTCATTTAATGCGATTCCTAAAATAGTTAGTAAAATAACAGGAGATATACAGGTGCAGGGGAATAAATAGATTATGTACTATGTACACAGAGAAAAGTGCAATAAAGACTTTCTGTCCCCCCAAAATCCAAGTTTTGTTTGCTTAATAAAACGATCTTACTTAATTAAACAAAAAATAATAGCATAAAAAACAAATTGTTACGCAAAATAAATAGAAAGGTACACGAGCAACAATATAAAATTAGGACTCTGCAGTAATATTTTGTTTATTAATATCTACAAATTAAATTAATAACACCCCTCCCCCTCTCTCTCAGACACATACACACACAAGAAG
>NCQV01134117.1:0-12450 GCA_002740545.1 Lophocereus schottii | reverse complement strand
GAGAAATGGGATCCAGAGCATCTTCAGTTAAATGAAGGTTTTGATGATTATCCAGATAATGATGGTCTGAAAGATATAATTGAAGATGAAGGCATGGATAATCTCAATAATAATGAATAGTCTTATCATCATTAAAAGCTCTAAAAAGTAGTTGCTCCATTATTGTATTATTTTGACAATTGTCTGGTCTGTAAATAAAACAGTGTACTGTAGCAATTAGTGTGTACTATAGTTATATGAAAAATTAGTATGTACTGTAGCCTTTAGGGCATCCTTCGTACCCCTATCCCCTCTATAAAAGGAGATATTGAGTGCTGAGAAGGGGCACGATCATTTGAGCATTCTTGAGCAAAAGAGAAGTCTTGATTCTCCATTTCTCTATGAGCAAGAATGTCTAATGATCTTAGCTTAAGTCTCTTTTCAAGTGTTACACTGTAATATCTCCACTTTCAAGTTTTCAATAAAAGAAGTTTCCCAGTAGCGAAGACTATTCAATCGAACTCTATGTCTTAAATATTATAAGTTCTTGATTAAAGTCTCACTATCCTTTAAAACATAAACCTTAATTAGCGACTACGGTCTGAGAAAGGAAATGAAACAGATCTGTGTTGTGCTTGATCTAAGAAAGATATGGTTAAGATTAGCAATCTTTATAAACTAGAAGCTAGAGGAACGCCATGGTCCAGCACCAACTAAGTTTAGGTAACGGTCGAAACTCTCTAATTAAGTTTTAATTATTTTCGCTAAGCATGATGGGCCTATAACCACAAGAAGTATAATATATAAGATATAAGTAGTATATTGTGATAATCAATACTAATAAAGTCATTATAAGAAGTTTAATTAAGCATATTTGTTGAAAAAACCATAAAAATAGTTTATTTGCACAGATAACCCCTTTCAAGGGGCTTTCTGTAATTTCTAAAAATTCAAGGATTAAATTGATAATAAAAAGCACCAGAAAGTCACTTGTACCAAAACTAGGGGTGCCGAAGTGCAAAGAATTTCAAAACCTGGCCTAACGTATGAATACACTAAAACTGGAGGTACTAAAGTGTCAAATTTTTTGAAATTTAATTCAAATTTTAAAATTGCATTTGAAAATGACCCAACATGAGTTGGACCTGACATAATAGTGGCACTATCTCTAAAAATGGACATAACAGTGGCACAATGTCTAAAAAAGGCCCCACTCGAGGTCTCACTAACCAAAAATTACGATGACTCAAATTGACATTTTCTCGAACTAAAGGAGACGGGGAAAAATAAATATTGAGTAAATGAATAAATTAATAATGTTTTATTGTGCATCTTGTATTTTGATATTAAAACTTATTTATATAGGCTTTGAACAAGAGCAACCATGGTTCATGCCTTCATGCTGAATGCTCATAGGCTGTATGATATATGAATGAAATAATACCAAGAATTAAGAGCTAACCCATATTTCATTTGGATACAAAATGATCTGGTCAAGGGTTAAGCCCAACATTACCTGATAATAACGAAGATTCAAGAGATACTGAATCCAAATGGGTTTATCCGAACTTGCATTTACTGATACTCTGGAAAATCAGCAAAAGTCATATGAATAAACCTAAACAAAACCTGATTAACCTAATTACCACCACTTTTAAAAGCATCAATAATTGGTGAACTCATTCATGATCTCCAATCTAGTCTGAAATGCTTCAGTCTACTGTCCCCCGCTAACCATTCTTTTAAAATGTTGAAAGCAAATAGGTTTTTAATCAATATTCTTAGATTTTAACAAATGAAAATTAAAGGACTTCTACATGCTTTTGTACCATTTCTTTCATAGATATATGCTCTTGGAAGACCTCAAACTTCTCCTTTAGTAATGGTGTCATTGAATCTGCCTGTTAGTTTCTTGTACTAATTTAGACTCGTTAGGTTGTGCTAATCAATGAGATGGGCTAACATTAGTAAATACAAAATGCGAAGGGGTTACCCCCAAATACGGGGTTATCCCAAATACTCATTACTTGTATATTTCATGTGATTTTGTTCTGTCTTGTATGTTAGCAATTAATTATTGAACAAAAAAATGAGAACCTTCAGTCGTTTTCAAGATTGGTTAGCATGACAAATTCTAGTCCTATTTCTTGACATGGATGCTCAAATCATAATCTTAAGCTATTCAATTTGATAGGATCACTGTAGTTTTGATTCTTCTTCATGGAATATTATTAAATAAGCATAACTACCGTGGGCATCAACTCCTTGAAATAGGCCTTTGATGGAGATCAAAAGCCTGACAGTTGGACTGTATGAGTACCGAATGATCAAATGAGCAATCAAACCAAGATTACAGAAGAAGATGGCATCTTTCGCTTATGGTAAGTTGGTTTTCCTCCTCTTTCTCATCACTGCCACTACCCTTATTACTGTGTCTCATGGGTATCTCTAACCCCCCTCCACTAAAATACTCTTTATTATTGTGAACATTAATGCTTAAATGTTTAACTCCCGTTCTCCAACAAATAATTTCTCTCCCCTTTTGATATATCATAAATAATGAAACTTATAATTTTTTAGGCCGTGTTCGGCAAGAGTATTTTGGGTAGCATTTAGTGTTTTGACCAGGTCAATACACTAATTCGTTAATTTTTAGTGTTCGGTAAACTAGCATTTTGAGTAGCATTTCAAGTAGCATTTAGGGTTTTTAAGCAATGTTTTTGAAAAGTTAACAGTATTAACGTTTGACATTTAAAAGTAGTGTTTCATATTTTTTAGCCAAAAAAATATCCTTCAAAAATTTTTTCTCTAGAAATTACATGTATCCTTTTATGTCAACTTACGTTAATCAGTTAGCATAACATGTAAATTTACCGAACACATTAGTTTCAACCGCCCATCTAAATAGCTCTCAGCTAACAGTTAAATTAGAAACGCTATTCACTATCTGAACCGCTATCTGCTACCTCAACAGCTAATTTTATCGAACATGACCTTAGTAAAAATAAGGCGTAAACATCGGTATGGATTCAATTTGAACCCAAATCACTTATAATAACTCTCAAAGGACTTTATCAGCTAAACTAACACACCCAAATAATGAAAGATATAATATTTGATTACTAGAATTGTTTTCATGAGATCGACTTTTTTATGTGGCCTTTTCTAAGTTCGACTAAGTTTCTGATATAGGGCTTGACATCAATTAAGTATCATGTTCTGAAAGTAAAATTCACAATGTACAAGATATCATCCAAATCACTCTCTTTTGTCGATTATCACCTCTCTAAGACAAACCTTCATTATTATTGTCGGATAAAGAAAGTGTTTCATGATATCTATTTATTCGTTCCGCGAGGGTTGATTAAAAGGATCATTTTGTATGTATACATGTTGTTTTTCCTCCCTAACTAGTCAATTAATTAATTGATTAAATTAATAAGAGATAGGAAACTATAAGGGGGATTTGATAGCTTGCGTAAGTACTCTACTCACATGGCGTGTGCCTTATCTCATGAGCAATATTCAATGTTCGTAAATTAGCTGTTAAAATCATCAGGAATGCGAACCTCAAGGTTGCAGTTAGGGCTGGTAAAAAATTGTCCGACCCAGATGCTCGGATTTGTCCGACCCGGAAAAAACCGGGTATGGACACCTTTTTTATGTCCGAATTTGAAATCCGGACATTCTGACATGTCCGGATTCAAACCGGGTCGGGTCCGAGTTTGCCGAACCGGGTCCGGGTTGTCCGAATTTGGAGGCAAATCCGGGTCCGGACAAATTCAGACAATCGGACAACCAGGTTCGGACATCGGACAAGTACGTTTATATGTAATTTTAGTCCAAATTCTTTAGAAAATTTTAAAGAAACAAATTCAGACAACCGAGTTCGGACATTAAAAAATCGGGTTTGGGTTCGGTCACGCAAAATTTTGGTCAGAATGTCCTGAAATCATGCTACAAATTCGGACAACCGAGTCCAGACATCGGATATTCGGGTCTAGGTCCGGGTCTGGTCAAAGTATCTGATTTATAATTCGAACAGAGTTTGGGTATGAATATTTTGTCCGAATGTCCGATTTATCCGGGCCCGAATTGACCCGGACTAGAATTTTTTCCAGCCCTAGTTGCAGTACCAATGTGATTTTTTCAGTTGGCAAGAGATGTGTTTAGTAATGAGTTCTAGCAGGAATGGAGGAACCCTATGACTTTCATGAAGAAACGCTCAGAACGAAAGCAATATGCTTAGCTAAGTGACATGTAACATATAATTAACCTAAATAATAAGATTAGCCCTCCCTATAGAATCTTGTGTGCTTGTTGGGATAAACTTTCTAGTATAAATTAATATGTTTTTCTATGATTTAAATGCACCAAAGTTTTGGTATTTATTATTAACAATCAATTGTTGAACATTTGTATTCATTGAGTACGCAGACGGGTACAATGTAACGCCCTTACTAATTATCGATCAGCCTTATCTATGGGGTCATATCAGAAGTGTTTTTGTAATTGTCAAACATTATGGACAAAGTTAATTTGACACAATTTCTAAGTGGTAATATCCTTCCAATATTGGACCACACATTTTTTTAGTGTATGAATGCATAATTTCTAAATTGAAACAAAATATTTAATTTCAATTAAAGAAGTATCATATAACAAGAGGTTTATCATTTTGCTAAGATATATGAATAATCTAGTTGAGTTGGATGATTGTTTGATCCAGATTCAGACTTGAGACCTGAATCATGGCTATTGGTTTGTGATTTGAATCAAAACCAATTAAGCCAACCTAAATTTTTTGACTTAAATGAAGTCGCTAATTGCATTGTTGCTTGTAGCACCATAACTAATGAACAATGTGCTAAGCGTTGATTCAAGTTTTAAAATAGAATGACTAAATTTGACACCGATTTATACGATTGTAATTGGGTCCATTGTAATATCCAAGTTCTCCATTGTCAGAAGGAAAAGGAAACAACTGCACTTGCCTCTTTAATATTGGTAACATAATGTGTAACCATTCTAAATTAGACATGCCTTAGCTGTTGTTTACTAGAATTTATACTTGGCTTAAATCAAACCACAAACAAATGTAAGTGAAATTTAAATATATTCTAAAACCACAGTGACAAACTTCACCTGGTTTGTCAACTCAGGTAAAAACCTCAGTACTCGACTGGGATTAAATTGAAATTTTGATTAAAGTTTTAAACTTGCACTTGAAAATGGCCCAACATGAGTTGGACCTGACATAGTTGACCTGACATAATAGTGACACTATGTCTAAAAATGACCCGACTCGAGGTCTCATTAATGAAAAGTTAGGATGACTCAAATTGATCTGTTCTTGAACTAAAGGAGAAGGGGAAAAATAAACATTGAACAAAATGGATAAATTAACAACGTTCTATTATGCATTTTGTATTTTGATATTAAAACTTTTTTATATAGGCTTTGCATAAGAGCAACCATGGTTCGTGAGGATGAAGTGCGCCTTTATGCTGAATGCTCGTAGGTTGTAGGATATGTGAACGAAATAATACCAAGAATTGTGAACTAACCCATATTTCATTTGGATACAAAATGATCTGATTAAGGGTTAAGCCCAACATGGCTCGCTAATAGCTAAGATTCAAGAGATACTCAAACCAAATGGGTTTATCCGAAATTGCATTTGCATGATACTACGGAAAATCAGCAAAACTCATATGAATAAATCTAAACAAAACCTGATTAACCTAATTACCACCACTTCTAAAAGCATCAATAATCATTGAACTCATTCATCATCTGGTATATGCATTTCTTCAAAATTATTTATTTTACCATCAACAATCGACTTTGGGACTGTTTTTTAGCATGTTAGACTTGCTACTTGCTCATACCTGCTCTAATATACTCCAATCTCTTCAAAAAAATACTCTTCATCTACTCCAATCTAGTCCAAAATGCTTCAGTGTACTCCAATCCGCTAACCATTCCTTCAGAATGTTGAAAGCAAATAGGCTTTTAATCAATATTCTTACATTTTTACAAATGAAATTTAAAGGACTTCTACACGCTTTTGTTCCAATTATTTCATAGATATATGCTTTTGGGAGACCTTGGACTTCTCTCCTCTAGTAATGGTGTCATTGAATCTATCTGTTAGTTTCTTGTACTAATTAATATTCATGAAGTTGCGCTAATCAATAAGATGAGCTAACATCAGAAAATACAAAATGGCAAAGGGGTTATCCCCAAACACTCATTACTTGTAGATTTCATGTGATTTTGTTCTCTCTTGGGTGTTAGCAATTAATTACTGAACAAAAAAATGAGAATCTTTAGTCGTTTCCAAAATTTGTTAGCATGATCAATTCAAGTCCTATTTCTTGACATGGGTGCTCAAATCAGAATCTTAATCTATTCAATTTGATAGGATTACTGTAGTTTTGATTCTTCATCATGGAATATTATTAAATAAGCATAAATACCATGGGCATCAACTCCTCAAAATAGGCCTTTGATTGAACTCAAAAGCTTGCCAGTTGGACTATATAAGTAACGAATGATCAAATGAGCAATCAAGTCAAGATTACAGAAGAAGACGGCATCTTTCGCTTATGGTAAGTTGGTTTTCTTCCTCTTTCTTATCACTGCCACTACCACTACTACTGTGTCACATCGGTATCTCTATAACCCCCCTCCACTAAAATACCTTTTATTATTGTGAACATTAATGCATCAATGTTAGCTCCCGTTCTCCAGCAGTAATTTCTCTCCCATTTTGATATATCATAAATAATGAAACCTATAATTTTTTAGGCCGTGTTCGGCAACAACATTTTGGGTAGCGTCTAGTGTTTTGACCAAGTCAATATACTAATTCGTTAATTTTTAGCGTTAAACTAGTATTTTTACTAGCATTTCGCGCAGCATTTAACATTTTAAGCATCGTTTTTAAAAGGCTAACAGTATTAACGTTTGACATTTAAAAGCAGCGTTTCATATTTTTTAGCTAAAAAATATCCTTTAAAAATTTTGTCTTTAGAAATTATTTGTATCCTTTTATATCAATTTACATTAATCAACTAGTATAACAGCTAAATTTACCAAACACATTAGTTTCAACCGCTCATCTAAATAGCTATTAGCTAACAGCTAAATGAGAAAAGTTATCCACTATTTGAACTGCTATCTACTACCTCAATTGCTAATTTTGTCGAACAAGGTCTTAGTAAAAATAAGGAGTAAACATTAATATAGATTAAATTTGAACCCAAATCTCTGATAATAACTCTCAAAGACTTTATTAGCCAAACTAACACACCCAAATAATGAAAGATATAATACTCGATTACTACAATTGTTTTCATGAGATCGACTTTTTTGTGTGGGCTTTTCCAAGTTGGACTAAGTTTCTGCTATAGCGCTCGGCATCAATTAAGTACCATGTTCTGAAAGCAAAATTCACAATGTATAAGATATCATCCAAACCTGTCTCTTTTGTCAATTATTACCTCCCTAAAACAAACCTACGTTGTTGTTGTTGGATAAACGAAGTGTTTCACAATATCTATTTATTCGTTCTACGAGGGCTGATTAAAAGGATCATTGTGTATGTATACATGTTATTTTGCCTCCCTAACTAGTCATTTAATTGATTGATTAAATAAATAAGAGATAGAAAACTATAAGGGCGATATGATAGCTGACGTAAGTACTCTACTCACATGGTGTATGCCTCATCGCATGAGCAACAGTCAATGTTTGCAAATCACCTGTCAAAATCATCAGGAATGCGAAGCTCAAGGTTGCAGTACCAATTTGATTTTTTCAGTTGGCGAGGGATGTGTTTAGCAATGAGTTCTTGCAAGAATGAAAGAAACCTATGACATTCATGAAGAAACTCTCAGAATGAAAGCAATATGCTTAGCTAAGTGATATGTAACATATAATTAACCTAAAGAATAAGACTAGCCCTCCTCTATGGATTCTTATGTGCGTGTTGGGATCAACTTTCTAATCTGTTCATATATGATAATATATGTGTTGTAGTAAGACACTTTAAGTGTCTTGTACTAACATAAACTAATATGTTTTTCTATGATTTAAATGCACCAAAGTTTTGGTAGTTATTATTAACAATCAATTGTTTAACTTTTGTATTCATTGAATACGCAGACGGTACAATGTAACGCCCTTACTAATTATCGATCAGCCTTATCTCTGGAGACGTATCACAAGTGCAATTTTGTAATTGCCAAAAATTATGGCAAAGTTAATTTGACACAATTTATAAGTGGTAATATCCTTCCAATATTGGACCACACTTTTTTTTTTTTTAGTGTATGATTGCATAATTTCTAAATTGAGACAAGATATTTAATTTCAATTAAAGAAGTATCATACAACAAGAGATTTATCATTTTGCTAAGATATATGAATAACCTAGCTGAGTTGCATGATTGTTTGATCCAGATTCAGACTTGAGACCTGAATCATGGCTATTGGTTTGTGATTTGAATCAAAACTAATTAAGCCAACCTAAATTTTTCGACTTAATGAAGTTGCTAATTGTATTATTGCTTGTAGCGCTATAACCAATGAACAATGTGTCAAATGTTGATTCCAATTTTAAAATATGATGACTAAATTTTATACCAATTATATGATTGTAATTGGGTCCATTGTAACATCCAAGTTCTCCATTGTCAGAAGGAAAAGGAAACAACTGCAATTGCCTCTTAAATATTGGTAACAGAATGTGTAACCACTCTAAATTAGACATGCCTTAGCTATTGTTTACTGGGATTTATATTTGGCTTCATTCAAACGACAAACAAATGTAAAAGAAATTTAAATATATTCTAAAACCACAGTCACAAACTTCACCCGGTTTGTCAACTTAGGTAAAAACCTCAGTACTCGATTGGGATTAAATTGAAAATTTAATTAAAGTTTTAAACTTGCACTTGAAAAAGACCCAACATGAGTTGGACCTGACATAGTTGACCGGACATAATAGTGACACCATGTTTAAAAATGACCCAACTCGAGGTCTCATTAACGAAAAATTACGATGACTCAAATTGGCTGTTCTTGAACTAAAGGAAGGGGAAAAATAAACATTGAACAAAATGAATAAATTAATAGTGTTTTATTGTGCATCTTTTATTTTGATATTAAAACTTATTTATATAGGCTTTGAATAAGAGCAACCATGGTTCATCAGGATGAGGTGCGCCTTTTGCTGAATGCTCATAGGTTGTAGGATATGTGAATTGAAATAATACCAAGAATTGTGAACTTACCCATATTTCATTTGTATAATCTGATTAAGGGTTAAGCCCAACATGACTCGATAATAACTAAGATTCAATATATACCCAATCCAAATGGGTTTATCTGAACTTGCATTTGCATAATATTATGGAAATTCAGCAAAAGTCATATGAATAAACCTAAATAAAACCTGATTAACCTAATTACCACCACTTCTAAAAGCATCAATAATGAGTGAACTCATTCATGATCTGGTATATGCATTTCTTCAAAATTATTTATTTTATCATCAACAATCCACTTTGGGACTTTTTTTAGCATGTTGGATCTACTACTTGCTCATACCTGCTCTAATATACTCCAATCTCTTCTGAAAAATACTCTTCATCTACTCCAATCTAGTCCAAAATGCTTCAATCTACTCCAACTCGCTAACCATTCCTTTAAAATGTTGAAAGCAAATAGGCTTTTAATCAATGCTCTTAGATTTTCAGAAATGAAAATTAAAGGGCTCTACGCGCTTTTGTTGCATTTCTTTCATAGATATACGCTTCGGGGAGACCTCGGACTTCTCCTTTAGTAATGGTGTCATTGAATCTGTCTGTTAGTTCCTTGTACTAATTTATATTCATGAAGTCGTGCTAATCAATGAGATGGGCTAACATTATAAATACAAAATGGCAAAGGGGTTATCCCCAAATACTCATTACTTGTAGATTTCATGTGATTTTGTTCTATCTTGTATGTTAGCTATTAATTATTGAACAAAAAAATGAGAATCTTTAGTCTTTTTCAAGATTGGTTAGCATGACAAGTTCTAGTCCTATTTTTTGACATGGATGCTCAAATCATAATCTTACTCTATTCAATTTGATAGGATTACTGTAGCTTTGATTCTTCATCTTGGAATATTATTAAATAAGCATAAATACCGTCGGCGTCAACTCGTCGAAATAGACCTTTGATTGAGATCAAAAGCCTACTAGTTGGACTATATCAGTACCGAATGCTCGGTTGAGCAATCAAATCAAGATTACAAAAGAAGATGGCATCTTTCACTTATGGTAAGTTGGTTTTCCTCCTCTTTCTCATCACTACTACCACAACTATTCCTGTGTCTCATGGGTATCTCTAACCCCCTTCCACTAAAATACCCTTTATTATTGTGAACATTAATGCATAAATGTTTAACTCATGCTCTCCAGCAAGTAATTTCTCTCTCCTTTTGATATATCGTAAATAATGAAACCTATATTTTTTTAGACCGTATTTAGCAACAGCATTTTGGGTAGCATTTGTTGTTTTGACCAGGTCAATACACTAATATGTTAATTTTTAGTGTTCATTAAACTAGCGTTTTGAGTAGCATTTCAAATAGTATTTAGTGTTTTGAGTAACGTTTTTGAAAAGCTAACAATATTAATGTTTGACAATTAAAAGTAACGTTTCATATTTTTTAGTCAAAAAATATCCTTTAAAAACTTTATCTTTGGAAATTATCTGCATCTTTTTATGTCAATTTACATTAATTAGCTTGCATAATAGCTAAATTTACTAAACACATTAATTTCAACCACTCATCTAAACAGCTATTAGCTGATAGCTAAATTAGAAACGTTATCCGCTATCTGAACTGTTATCAGCTTCCTAAACCGCTATTCACTACTTCAACAGCTAATTTTGTCAAACAGGGTGTTTTATAAAAATGAGGTGTAGACATCGATATAGATTAAATTTGAACTCAAATCTTTGATAATAATTCTCAGAGGCTTTATTAGCTAAACTAACACACCCAAATAATGAAAGATATAATACTCTCTTTTGTCAGTTATCACCTCCCTAAAACAAACCCACCTTATTATTGTCGGACAATCAAAGTGTTTCACAATATGTATTTATTCGTTCCGTGAGGGTTGATTAAAAATGATCATTCTATATGTATACATGTTGTTTTTCCTCCCTAACTAGTCAGTTAATTGATTGATTAAATTAATAAGAGATATGAAACTGTAAGGGGGATATGATAGCTAACGTAAGTGCTCTACTCACATGTTGTATGCCTCATCCCATGAGCAACATTCAATGTTCGCAAATCACCTGTCAAAATCATTAGGAATGTGAAGCTCAAGGTTGCAGCACCAATGTGATTTTTTCGGTTCGCAAGAGATGTGTTTAGTAACGATTCTAGCAGGAACGGAAGAACCCTATGACATTCATGAAGAAACTCTTAGAATGAAAGCAATATGCTTAGCTAAGTGAAATGTAAAATATAATTAACCTAAAGAATAAGATTAGTCCTCCTCGACAGAATCCTGTGTGCATGTTGGGATAAACTTTCTAGTATGTTTATATATGATAATATATGTGTTGCAGCAAGACACTTTGTATCTTGTACTAATATAAATTAATATATTTTCTATGATTCAAATGCACCAAAGGTTGGTAGTTATTATTAACAATCAATTGTTGAGCTTTTGTATTCATTGAGTACGCAGACAGGTGCAATGTAACATTCTTAGTAATTATCAATAAGCGTTATCTATGGAGACGTATCATAAGTGCTCTTGGGTTTATGGCCCAAAATCTCGGGTATCGGCACAGGGAGCCCATGCTGCACAGACACGGGCGTGCCGAGACGAAGAGCCGAAGACGGAGCGAACAGCAAAGTGGCACGGGGTAGCCGTGCCACGTCGTGCCATGTGGCACGGTGTGGCCGTGCCACTGTTAGAATTCTGCCGCCTCTTTTTGGCGGCTAGGGTTTTGTGTTGAAGGTGTGTTTCCTACGGCGGCTGGGGTTTTTCCAAGGGGTGCCACTGTCAGAATTCTGCCGCCTCTTTTTGGCGGCTAGGGTTTTGTGTTGAAGATGTGTTTCCTGCGGCGGCTAGGGTTTTTCCAAGGGGTGGAAAACCCTGCTCTTCAGGCTCTATATAAGGAGGGTCAAGCCTAGGTTCTAAAATCACTCCAAGAACTCCAATACTCATACATACATAGAGAGGTAGAAATACTGTGTGAGAGATTACAATAGAGAGGTTGTAATTCTGCTCTTAGATCAAATCACAGTGGTGATTGTGATCGTGTTGTATTCTTCCTGCTCATAGTGAATTGTTCTGGTGCTGTAACCGTTCGTGGTTTTTCTCGCATTGCGTTTTCCACGTTAAATTCTTGTGTTCTTGTTCTCTTCCTATTATTCTGTTGTCT
>NCQV01134092.1:300-11468 GCA_002740545.1 Lophocereus schottii | reverse complement strand
CACGTGTTTGAGTTATATAGGCAGACCTAGTTAACAAGCTCTGGGATTAAAGGTCTCTGCGTATTGTATAACTGCTTAATCCCATGTTTCAGTAGCAGATTCGGATATTTCTCACACACTAGCTTCAATGAATGAAATTACTTGGGTTCAAAATTGATATTATCTTTGAAAGAAAAGAACCTTGTTACTAGTGAGGAGGTGCAATCTACTAGTTCATCACCTTATTCATTAATGGAAACTGTTGTATACCCTGATAAGTACTCTGGTACTATTACGAGTTATGAAACACATTAAGTATGTGTCCAGGTTCAACAGGCAGGTGCAGTCAACAAGTTACAAGATCTAACCTTTCAATGAATCATAAGGCCCAATGTAACTAATCCCTAGTTGTCCTTGGATAATTGGTCTTTCATTACTTTTAACTGGAAAAGCCTTTTGAAACAGTCTATACCCCATCTGAGGCTTTGGTTGTTTCCTTGTTTTGTCAGCACAACTTTGTTGTCGACCTTGTATCACCTTAACATGTACTTGAATTTTTCCCTCTTAATGTTTGCTTGGGTTAGCTCTGACCTTATACTCAATGTTTCTTCTAGCTTACTCAAATATAAATAGATAATGCTTGAGACTATGCCCTCATCAAAAAGTTATCATCTTATATTCTTAATGCATCACATAATGTCCCCTCATTAGACTACTCAAGGATATGGTCCCGGTTGATAATGAACATTGAGACCAGAAAAGGCTAATGAAGGAGAGATTATCATGGGGTGGTTAGAATAAAGATAACCATGAGTGTATCCAGAATTCTGAACCATAATACCACAAGAATCATGGTTTATAAATATTGATTATGAAGGATCCAATACATAGTTATCCGAGAATATAAATGGCCCGGTTTCCTTCTAGTTTAGCTGATGATTTAAAAACAAAATGGCCATCAACGGAGTTCCAACAGGGTGACTTTCCAGATACCATTGACAGGATAAATGCAATCCAGGGAGTGGCCTAACAAAATACAATAAATAGAGCAATAGATTAGATATACAAGGTACAATAGATAAATAAATAGTTTGAACAAACAAGGTCTAATGAATAGATAAATTGATTGAATAGGCTACAGTGGGAACATGCCTTTGCTCATATGGAGCCAAATCAAGTACAACAATAAGATTAAATAAGGATTACTGAAGTTTACGTCTGAGGATATAAGATATAGGAGTGAGAATTGCAAGTGTAATAAATAATCAATAGATTAAACCGGCAAAGTGCAACGAATAGATCAATAGATTGGATGAGCAAAGTACCCATGGATAAGCAAATAGATTGAACAAGTGACATTAGAAACGTGCCTTTGCTCATATGAAACCAATTCAAGTCCAGCAATAAGATTGAATAGAAAAGCAGGAGTTAATTTATGAGCATGTAAGATATATGTGTGGGAGTTGAAGTTCAAAATAAGGAGAGTAAAGGGATTATGACAATCACAATTACCTACAACAATGAGAGTTGAATTACATTATAAATTCAAAAATTATACGAGCTTATCATTATGAATAAATGAGATGTAAGGTAGATATATGAATCGACTCTCAACAGAATGAACTAGAACTCATGATCATGAAATAAAGATGGTGAAGGACGAGAACACTGAAATGTTGACAACCATATAAGGTCGAACCAAAATCTATTGTACATTTAACAATAGATTTGCAAAGACATGGAAGATCATGCTAATAGGAAATATCGGGTTGCAATACAAGGAAGATTAAACAATATTGGATAGTATCAAGTTTTGAAGATGAGACAAGCAAACAATCACAAGAATTACTATAAAAGGTCATTCTCGCAAAAGATAAACTGCGGTTGCATGGTTTAGAAGTGATATCCGAACCTCAAATTATTCCTGAAAAAGACTTATGTTGTTGGCAATTAATCCCATAAATCATTCATTCAAGGTATAGGGAACTTGTTTTTGATAATGATCTTATTCAACTCTCTGTATGCTGTACACAACCATAAGGTTCTGCTTTTATTCTTCACACATATAAAACTGGGGTTTCCCACAGTGATACACTTGGTTAAATAACTCCCTTCTATGAAAACTCATCTTACTAAGTCTTTAGTTCTTTGAACTCTGCTGGGGGTCATGTGATAGGGGCTCTGAAAATGGATTGAGCACCTTGAACTAGGTTAATCTAAAAATTAATGTTTCTTCGGGGAAACCAGTCCTAAAAGTCCTCAGATGAAACATCTCTAAATTCACAAACTGTAATTATGGATATGTATATGTCGAGTGCGGATGCATATCACTAATATTCAATACATTACTGATACGATAACTCACTTGCTTGCACAGTGTAATTAGGACAGAAATAGAGTTTTTCTTCCCTCGGTCCATAGAAATACACTTCTAGTCTTTCCTTATTTGTCAAGCTAACCTTAAGATCTTTACAACTCATCTTCTATAAGCACACAGTAAGTTCATCCCCGTAATGATAACAAGGTCTGCTAATCAAACTGGATTGAATGCCCAATGAATACAGTTCCGGCAATACTAATAGAGATATATTTATAAAAAATAACACATTCAACTACATACTAGTCTCAGTAAATTTAAATGATAGGAGGACAATCTAAAGTGTAAAGAGATGTAACTACACCATGAACTCTTACAAAGATATTTCTTTATTGGTTATAAAGGACTGATATGTAAGCTGAATGAATGAAAGGATGAAAATTCGTAATGAAAGAGGTAAGGCATATAAATGACCTGCATATATAGGACATGCGGTTTATTTATGATGGTCATGACAGTAAAGTAAATGAATGATGTTATAAAGTTGAGAATGGTATTAAGTACTGAAGGTGAAGAAATTTAATAGAATACCAAAGAGGCATTTGAAAGTCACACGGTACCCGTAGGTAAGCAAAATGACGAATATGAGGGTCAACACCACCAGAAGGGAAATTTAATTCATCTGGTGTTTGAAAGGCCAATACATCATGATGAATGAATCAGTCTTATGACTGAACATGATGGCACCAACATCCATCAATAACACATTCTACAGTAAATGGAAGTCTTGGGTAGGCATATAAGCTTTGAAACTACTGGCAGATAAAAATAGCACAAATCGTTGTTCATCATTAATAAGATAGGTTGTACTAGTAAAGAAAGGATTGTCAAAATAACTTGAGTAATGATATGCAGTCATGACCATAGAGTAGTATGCCAATACGATGTTATGGCACTATAGGAATACGAACAATATGGATCCATTTAATTGCTGAAAGGGTGCTCAATGACTGGGTCTGAAGCAACCAAAGGTTTTAAAAGCAATAAATAAATAGCGTTCAAAAAGAAGCAAGGAGTTAAAGTAGGTGACCATAACAATATGAACAGAGTGACAACTGAACTGTGAGTAGAATGGGTCAGATATGCTTAGGAAGAGCTGCAAATCACACAGTAATGCATAGCAAGGGTCATTATAGGCTCCACTATGAAAACAAAGAATTAAACGATTATGATTGTCAGGGTTGCTTAGATGTGTTTAACGGACTCCCCACTGACTTTTTTTTTTTTTGATAAACACCCCGTTACAAATCAAGAGAGTGTTAGTGGCAAAGAAATGATGCTTCTGAACAATTCAAGGTTAATCTTACTCGTACCACCTATATAATGTCAAGTAGCACACTATAAGCTGCTAACTGTTATGATCAGACATAAGCACTCATTGTAATATTCATTTCATACTAGTTCACCTCAAAGATATTGCCCCACAAGGTATTTCCTCATCTAAAGGTTTACATTTAACTTGACACTGTATTAATACCTTAAGAAGTTGCAAATAGCATCTCCACATCGAATTTCAACCATCATTGAACCTAAGATCAGGTATATTAATACGCCTCATTAAAACTCTCAAATTCTGGGGTGAAACGGACAGAGTTATGCCTTAAAATTGACTAAAACCCGATTTAAATCCTTACAATAGATATATTAAACGAAAAGAAATCCTTTAATAGCTCAACAGTCACACGTTGAAGTTCATAATTCAATGGGTCACACACCCGGAGTGCACGATTGTAAAAATTTAAACAAATGAGAGAAATGAAACATACAATATAACTCCCAAATAAATGAAAGTATGCCTCACTAGTAGGTCATCCAAATGGTTCCACACTCTACTTTGCTATTGCTCGAATCTCAGGATATTACCAAATGATTAAATCACTCAAATGAAAATGGTTCTTTCTTATATGCCCATACATATGAACTTATAGTCCATAGCTCATTTAACTAGTCCAACATAACTCATACGCACCATAATAGCGAACTCATAAATACTTTATAACTCACTGTGGCCCTTAAAACCTTAGCTCTGATACCAAATCTGTAAGCCTCCTAATTAAGCATGTTTCACTGTTTACAATCATTATTTTGATTCCCTCAATTACAACTAATAAATAAAAATGATCGGGGCGTTACCACCATCTCAAAAGGACAAGGCTTGCTACAAGTGTACTAGAGATAACATAGTCAGGCATAACTTCAACCATACTCATTAACCAACGTAAGGTATATACACTACAGTGAAGCAATTCACCACAAATTTTACACGTCCATACATGGAAGATTACAAAATACGACTCCAAAGTATGCATGGTTTATATCACTATGGTTCATCTAAGTTTCCCTTGCTTACTTATTCTCTTCGGCTGACTTGCTAAAATGCTTTTCGGCTAACTTTCTAGCATGAGGGCGATTCAATAAGCGTTTGCTTAAAACAAAATATGAAACATTTCAAACTGTGAGCCGAAGCTCAGTACATACATTCCTATATTATTAAATGATCATTGCATAAATTGGTTAGGCGCTCACTAGACAATTCATTTTAAGTTAAAACAGTAAATAAGATGAATGTAAAACTGCATTGCTAGTTATTATCTTGCAATAAATCCCTTGTAACTATTACGATCTATGGATAGGTGTACACCTACCAAGTCAATCGGGACCTGACCTGAAGTCGCGCTGGTAACTGAAGGGCTATTCCCTGTAACTACTAACTGATAGGGTCACTAATTATGTGATGAATCACTGATTAAATTGATTCATTGATGTACTTACCAAAATACTATAATTTTGATATATGCATGCTGATTTCTAAAGATACTGACAATGAACGTATCTGAAGTCTTGAAAATGCAATCTCACTTGACAATACTTATGCACAATGAGAAACGATAGACTAGGCCTTGATTTCTATTTAAGAAATATAATTATAGGTAAATGTAATTAGTAAACAACGTTGACTTTAATAATTTATGATTGTAATAGAAATTCATTAAAAGGCATCCATAACTCAAATAATTCAATAGAAGATAAGTTCAGCCAACATGATTTAAAAACTAAATGAATTAGGGTAATTTAACTCAAAGTGGAATAATGTTGGTGTAAAATTGATTAAGGTAGAATAATTGAGATCCTAAACGAAAGACCTTGATGGGTATAATATTTCTGAGATGGATAACAAAGGTTTGAATGCACTTGGATTGGTGGTAGGTTCAGAATAATTTCAAACACAGTTGTTTGGACCAATAAATACTGATCTTGAGTTATCAATCTCCCTACTTTTTCAATTTCATAGAACATACCGTATAGCTTGCTTTTCCAACCCAAATAAACTTCTAAGTGCAATCAAAATTGTTACCGATTCAAGGTTCACCTTAGAAAACTCATAACTTTCACCTCTGACCTCCAATTGAGCTGTAAAACCCCATATGAAAAGATCAAAAAATCCCGCAATACTTTTATTTAGAACACCAAACATGATTCCTACTATAGGGTTCTCAAAATGGGACTAGAATACAAGTGTATCAGTTTTGGTTGAACCTGCGTAGCTCTGGTAAAACGGTCATAACATTTCCAACAGACCTCAGATTAAGGCGATTCAAAAGCCTTCTGAAATCTAACATACTGAAATATCTACCCACCAAAAAGCATAATTTTTTAATAGGCCGACAATGACCAGTTTAATCAGAAAGCTTGCCCTATTTTCTAAAATTTTCTAGCGTTCACTACCGAGGCTTTCTCTTTTTTTCACACAATTCCCTATCCAAAATCGCACCTTAAAGTCATGCAATAAGGCTTTGGTCCTTCCTATCACCATAAAAAACCATCACACTCAATTTCACTTCAAAATCATGTACATCAAATATCATTTTTCAATCAAATATGCACTAAGAACATGCTTGCTATTAAAGGAAGGTTAAACCCTTGCATAATCAATAAAACCCTAACTTTTGGCCAACTTACACTTCATCCAAGATCACCAAGAATATCCTCATAATATTATTAGACATTAAAACAATTAAATCAAGTACAAGAATCCAAGAAAAATGAACTTCCCACTTAAAGCTTGCATGATTATGAATAACCCTAACCCTAACATGCGCCCAACTTAACTCCACCATGATCAATATCAAAATAGCTCTTAGCAAAACATCATGATCAACAATCAAAAACATCAAAACAAGAATCAAAACAAAGATAAAAATCAAAATCAACAAGATCAAGATTAAGGTTACTCACTTCAAGCTTGATAAAAGTAGAGATGGATGTGATGTTTACTGGTTTTGATGATGGAGGATGGTAGTTAGTGATACTAGGGTGTCAGGGGGAGTCGGAGGCAGCTCAAAGCTAGCCGAAAATTGGCCGGCAAACACCAGAATCAGTTGGGGGAGAGGGCTGGCTTGGTTAGAGAGACAAAGGAGAGAAAAGATGGGTTTGAGTTTTGATTGTATTTTTTTTTTTACGTGTCTAACAACTTGGATGAGTTTTTATTTTGAAAAGTAATTTTTAGCTAACCATGATTAAGCTTAATCCTGGCAATTAGTGAGGTTAAGAAAGCAAACATGTTGGACTTCAAATTGGGTCGAAAAAAGTTGAATTCGAAAATGAAACGCTTCCTAACGATAACGTTTTTGCATACTCAAATTTAAATTTTTGTAATATTACGAAAAACAAAATAAATTATTTAGATTAAACTTGTTAGGGTCTACTATCAATTCTTCCAAAATTTTTGTTAATAATTAAATAAATGAATAAAACCTGAATTGTCAAGTGAGGGCCCAAATAAATTTTATTCCACCAGGATGATTAAATGCGATAAATAAATTTGAGAAAATCATTAACATGAGATAATTAAATAAATAAATATAATTTAGGATTGGGTTATTATAGTCCAAAATGAATTGAGCCATAATTCGGGCCCAAATGAATTGAGTCAAACTTAATGAATTTGGGCCCAAATGTTTTTCCATGCTTAAAAGTTAAAATTTTTGTGACATTATGGAAATAATTTAACACCTAATCATATTTACCGGGGACTAACATCGACTCACCCAAAATTGTCCCATAAATGAACTCAAATTGTAAAGTGAAACCCAAAATGAATTCGTCCAATGGGGATGATTAAATGAGATAAATCAATGTGAAAAATTAATAACAAATAAATAAATATGATTTAGGGTCGAACTATTACACCATCTCTTTCCCTCTGTCTAGTTGCCCTCGCCGCCTTCCGCCACCACTAGTGGCCCATAGGAAGGCTGCTGCAACCCACCGCCCGCCAATGTGCAGTTTGCTTGCCTCCAACCTTCTAGTCCCCTAATTCAAAATTTGAGGTAGATTCAAAAATCCCCAATTTTTGTTTTTAATTTGTTATTTTGTAGATAAGTTAGTTTACTTTACTGATTTTAGTTAGATTCATGTTAAATAATTGATTAACGTAGTGATTTACTCATGATTCATGAATTGAAAAATGAGGATTTTTACTTAATTCTCTTCTCCGTTGAATATTTAAAGTTGGGCTAATTTGGTTGTTATTGCTTGCTTGTTTATGTTTAATTTACTAATTTTTATAGAATTTATATTAAATAAGTGGTTAATTTAGATATTTACTCATCAATTAAGAAATTATGGTTTTGTCCTTCTTGATTGAGGATTTAGGAATTAGAATTGGGGTAATTTATTAGTTATTCCTTGTTTATTTGTATTTAATTTATTGACTTGAATCAAATTTGTTGGCATTGATTTCACCGATTTCCATGACAATGGTTGAAAGATTATTCTCTGCGATGAAGTTCATCAAGACCAAATTGCGAAATAAAATATCAGATGAATTTTTAAATGATAATGTTGTCAAGAATTTTGAGATTGATCTTTTTAAAAGTCTGTCGGATGACGATATCATGCTTTATTTTCAAAACATAAGATCCCACCGAGAACAACTTTCTTGAATGTATTAGTTGCGCACTTCATTTGCAGAACTATTAAAGTTCATGTTGTGTGAATTATTAATATCGACACCCCTTGCTTTGAATTTTGGCTCCATCCCTAGCAATAACTAGTAGAATATGCAGGGTAAGGGATAAAAATTGGTACTGTTGGGGGCCAACAAAAGTGTTTGAATTGTTTTTGTCTGCCATCCTAAAAGTACGTATTATTCATGTCCAATATTCCTAAGATTTTTTGTAAGGCATGAAAAATCAATGTAATTAAGTATAAGAAGATATAATGGATTGTAAGGAGTTATAAGAAGATACAAGACGTAGTAAGAATCTAAGCAGTAAGCTTATTGCCCTCCCCAAAAGGAAGAAGAAAAGGGCCTTGGTCACTTTTGGATTTGAACTTGGCACCTATCCTCTCTCGTGGAGACAGACAGTTGTTAAGAAGTGCCTGAACTTTGCCACTTTTGGACCTAAAGTTTGCCACTCAAGATCGTGAAGATCAGCACCCACCCCCTTTCATCTTGACAGTGAAAAATGTCGAGAAGTGTCTGAACTTGGTTGCTTTTGAATTTGCAAGTCCATGCTTATCTCCTCTTATCAAGATAGAAACAATTGTTGAGAACTAAATGAACGCATTTGGACCTGATGTTCGGCACCTATATATTCTCTCTCATTCGAACATATATAAATGTTGAGAATGTCTAAACTTGGTCGCTTTTCGACCTGAAGCTTCACGCTTGTCCTCTCTTGTTGGGACAGACTGACAGAGATGAATATCGAGAAATTCCTAAACTTGCCACCCTGTCCTCTGTCGTTGAGACAAAGACGAATGCTGAGAAATGCATCGTTAGGCTGCTCTTGAGAAATACATGAGCTTACTCGGAACAAAGAAGGCTTTTGAGAAATACTTGAGCTTGGACGGTGGAGGACCTGATGCTAGCTAGTGTCTGTTCTCTTTCATTGGGACAGAGCCGACTATTGATAAATATTTGTCGTCTTTGGTTCACAATCATGGTCAGGTCTACAAATGGACTGCCTTCCAGTGCCAAGGCAAATTAGTTAAACTTTTATTTAAATTTGCGTGGCTTAGTGCTTTCAATAAACCTTGGGCCAAATGTAGTTAGGGAAGTGAACTTTTCTAAAATCTGTTTTTTGTTTTAAAAACAAAAAAGACATACTACTTACTACCTACTCTACTTTAATCATCTCAACTGAAACCACTAAAATTAGATATCTTTATTTTAAAAAGGCCAAGAACTTAATCATTTATAGGCATTGAATATGTACCTACATAAGGTATAGAACTTTAAGAGATATAAATGCAAACAGAAATACGATTTTTGAACAAGCAATAACAGAGTTCTATATAGACAATAAACACATGCACAACATATATTAATGGTTTAAGCTAAGATATAAATATTTTGTCTTCTTTGGTTCACAATCATGGCCAGCTCTACAAATGGACTGCCTTCTAATGCCAAGGCAAACAATACTACATGACGGATCTGATGCAACACTAAGTATGAAATATTTTTAAAAATTGTTGCATATTATGTCAACTTATTGTCCAATGTAATAATAGGTAATAAGTGTTGCATTTAGGTATCTAATACAACATTTTTTATAAACGTTACGGTATTTTGAGTAAAAATGCAACATTGGTTGGAAAATGTTGCACTTTGAAACAAAAACGTAAACGTTTGTTTAAAAATGTATCAATCTGGAGTAAAAATGCAACATTTTATGAATGTTGCATTTAGAAATATTGTCACAAGTATTGCATTTGTTAGACTTAGAAAATAACATTTATATTGAGATGTTGCACTTTAAAGACTACTATAGTTGAATAAGTAGGCTGTCTGCTGAGAAATTGTCAATAAATATTACGAATAAAAAATCATCTTTAAGAAATTTTTAATAACACATGCCCTAACTAGGTGCCCATAAGGGTGTTCAATTCAATCGAAATGTTAAACAAATAGGTTATTCTCTAATTATTACCAATAAATATTACATTAAATACAAATATAAAGAAATTAAAGAAAAAGGAACATGAACTAAAATTGTAATCGCAAATACTCAATCACCTAAAGAGAAGCTCTAGGTAATGACAGTCTAAGCCAAATGATGGATTAATGTTATCGAGGATGTCACAAGAATCATATTTGATTGATTATATTTGACTATAATTTCATAAACAAAAAAATAGAATACAGTTGAATATATGGGATAGTACTTTAGTAGTTCAATCATTAAATTGCTGAACATCTTATAAAAAATAAACTCAATCGAACAGTTGTGTATCATTCAACTATCTAATATAATTAGCACAGTCACTAATATTTACTTAAACATATGAAAGACAAACACTTAGAATGTGGTAAACCCAAATAATTTATTATTAGATCTTTTAAACTTTTCTTTTGAGAGAGTGCAACCAAACATAGGTTTCTTTGTTTTGGCTACAAAAGCTCTATCCTTCACCTCATATTTATATGACTTAAATAACCTATATAATACGTAGTCTATTCATTCCAGTCATGCATTCCTAAATGAAAAAACCACACTCTTTTAAGAAAAATTATATGTTTACCAATAGATAATTAGTGTTGTAGAAATTAAGCAAATTCATTATTTAGAAACACATTTAATGAGTATTCTAGAAGATAATTTTGAGATAAAATAAATGTTGATCAGGAAAATAAAAATAGGATGAAGGCAGTACCACATTTACCTTGTTACATACATTTACAAAATAGATAGTATGAAAAAATAGGAAAATAAAGGTTGGGTAAAACCATATTGGAAGAGAGATTGGTGGGATAAAAAAAAAATGGTTTTTGATGTGTGTAAGAAAAAAATGAATTTAGTGA
>NCQV01134091.1:44764-59670 GCA_002740545.1 Lophocereus schottii | reverse complement strand
ATCTTGACACACAATCAACTCATCGAGGTGGAGTTCTTGACTTGAGCGTGGGTCTTCAAGGTATGAGACCTGTTCTTAAGACTTGTTCTCAATATTCAACAAATAGGTTAAGACGCATATTGAAAATAACAGTGTATGCCTATTTGGAGAACTTTGTTTGGGGTAACATTACTTAAGAGCATTTTACACTTGAGTTTTTGTCATCAAAACTAAATATACTAATTCAACAGGTAGGATTGCAGTAGTCTTCCTCCTTTTCCATAACCACAAAATCACATGGTATGAAGAACTTTCACACTTATAGTGGGACATCCTCAAGAATACCTGAAGGGTATTTGACGAATCTATCAGCTAGCTGCAGGGAGATGGTAGTGGGTTTCAGCCCCCCCACTTGGAGCTTCTTGCATATGGAATACGGCATAAAGCTCACACTAGCTCTAAGGTCGCATAGTGCCCTGCTGATAGTTACATCCCAACTAAGCAAGGGATAGAGAAGCTTCCTAGATTTGAAAGCTCAGAAGGCAGTTTGTTCTGAATAATTACACTGCACTCCTCAGTGAGTGCTATGATAGTATTCTCGAGCAACTTCCCTTTGTTGGATAATAAATCCTTCAGAAATTTGGCATAAGAAGGCATGTTAGTAATAGCCTCTAGGAAGGGAATGTTGATATGGAACTTCTTCAGCATTTCGAGAAACTCTCCATACTTGTGCTGCTCCTTAGCCTTTACTAACCTCTAAGGATATGGAATAGGAGGCTTGTAAGGCTTCACTGGAGGTGAAATACACTTATCTCTAGCCTCCTGTGTCCTTTCAGTATGGGCCTCTCACTAGGAATCTCAATAAGGGCCTCCTTGGCAGCATCACCCTCATTATCGGTCTCTCTCATTGCTTCCCTCATAGGTATAGGAGGACTCTCTAACTCCCTACCACTTCACAGTGTGATAGCATTCATCTAACCCTTAGGATTGGTCTCAGGTTGACCTAGTAGACGTCCCTGGGGCCGAGACAAATGGCTTACCTACTGCGTAATCTGGGCTATCTGGTTCTCCATCATCTTTTAGTGAATGGTCATAGTCTCAAATTTAGCTGTCAACTGACTGACCGACTCACCTAATGTCTCATTGGTCTTGGTTTGGGTCGCTATGAAGTGTCCCATATGACTCTCCAAATTGATTTTGGCTAGGGTGGCTGTTATTGCGGAGGTGGGGCGTAGGGAGCCCTGTATTGGAAACCAGGAGGTTGTGGTTGGGAAGTATTAGGTGGCATGGGATTGTTGTTGCGGTAGGAGAAATTTTGGGTGATTTCTCCAACTGGGATTATATGTGTTTGAGAAGGGGTTATTTTGTGGGCATTGGTAATAGTTCAAAATTGTATTGACATACTCAATGCCTGGGAAACTGGTTGACACTTAGTAGTAACGTGGCCTTGAATGCCACAAATCTCACAAGGGGTCGTAACCTCAAACATCGCACCTGAGGGACCTCCCACTAAACTCCTTGGAGGAGCAGACCCAAGCCTGTTGAAGCGTTATGCCAAGGCATCAACCTTGCGAGCTAGCAAGTCCACAACATCGATCCCATAGACCCCACTGGCCCTCTTTGGGCTGCCCTTTCACTGGACCAATGGTAGTTGTTAAAGGTCATCTCCTCCAACAAGGCCTTTGCAGCCTCTATCAACTTCCCCATGAGTGCGCCGCCAGCTACGACGTCAACTGACATCTTCAGGGATTGGTCTAATCCAATAGAGAAGGTTTGGATTAGAAGCCAGTCGGGTACTCGTGGTGGGGGCATTGGCGTTGAAGATCTTCGAATCTTTCCCATGCCTCATAAAGGGACTCATCGCCTCGTCGAGAGAAGGAGGTGATTTTCGCTCTCAACTTAGTGGTCTTACCATGGGGAAAGTACTTGCTCAGGAATGCAGTCGATAAGGCCTCCTAGGTAGTGAAGGAGTTAGGCTCTTCATTATAGAGCCAGTCACTGGCTCTGTCCGTCAACAAGAAAGCGAAGTGCCGTAGTCTTATTGCATTGGCAGAGACCCCGTTGAGCTTGATTGTGTCAAACTTCATGAGGATGTTGTGAAGGTGAATATGAGGGCTCTCTGTGGGATGCCCACTAAACTGATCCTTACAGTAGGACATAGTCCTGTAGAACCCTAGGATTTCTCTCAGTTATGCTGACTTATTGCTGTTGTCGCTTCCTTGCATTGTTGTGCCTCCATGCAGTGGCTTCTATTTCAAGATCAAAGGGAATGAGTGATTGATCCCTCTGACTGCGCCTGTGCAAGCAAAGCCAAAAACTACACCAAGCGTAAGCAGGTTAAAGCAAAGCTAAAAGAATAAGGGTGAAAAAGAAGGATGAAAAAGAAAAAGAAAAATCCTAATCTAAAGCGTTTTGGATTGCTTTCGATGTTGAAACAACCAAGCTCCCTGGCAACGATGCCAAAAGCTTGTTACATTTTAAATATGTTACCGTAAGTGCATAGTGCCAGTTGTAGCTAGCAATGACAAGTACGGGTCGTATCCACAGAGAACTCGGTTTTAACCACCAAACCAACATATAACACTCTAATTAGGCCAAAATCTACTAAAATTGGTTTTTAGTCAGTAACAGTTCTATTCTACTGAAGACTACTGTTGTTATCTAAATCAATACTAATAAGGTCCTGGATTGGGGTTCATCACATTATTGTGCTCCTTGGACTATAAACTACGTCACGCAATTCGACCCATGCATGCAACTGAAATAGAATGATTACCAATTAAAGCGCATCTACACCTTCTCTCGAAGGTCGCTAGACTGGTTAGGTGATCCTAATTATCTATTTTTATGAAACAAGAATCAATAAAACCACAGGATTAAGTAACCGTTATTCCCAATTGAACTCCTAACTATTTTCATGTTAAGAAATTAAATTGCTCACAAAGCAGCTCTAAGTAAAGGATTCCACTGTCGTTGATATCCTTAACCTAAACCTAAGAATAGGAATTTAACTCTTTCAGGTAATTCATCGAACACTTGGTGTGCTAAGTGAGCGTTTAGTCATAAACATGGGCGTTCATTCACAAAACCTAGAACATGATTCCAAGTCGCACAATAGGGGCTACGCCCAATCCAAGACAACAAATTTAGCCTCTGGTCATCTCAACAATTCCAATTACAAACAAGGAACTCAAAACCATGATTAAAGATGCAAACTTTAATAGAAAACAAAAGGGAGAGAAGAAATGTACTTCAGTCGATTCGCACAATCAATCCACAAATCCCAGCTAAAATCAAGAATTTAGAACAAGAATCAAGTCTAGGATGATGCCAAGGTATTCAGAGTAAGAACCCACTCAAAATCGCCCCTAGAGGAGTCTCTCTTAACAAAAAACTTGGGATACCATAACTGCTGTCGTAAAAACGAGTAAGTTGCAAAAAATTAAATAACGCACGGTCGTGCGTGTACGGACGGCCAACCGTGTGTCTCTTGGTTGTAGTATGGTTGAAACGCCCATTTGTACGTCCAACAGTGCGTAGCTTCTGGCTTCAAGGCACGGTCGTGCGTACCCTACACTCAACTGTGTGCCTACAACAGCCCCCGGTTCTAATTCTTGTGGCCTTCAGGGATTCATCAAACCTTCGATCATCTTAGGATTTCATTCTTGAAGCTTCCCTTTTCAGTAGGATGGGTAAAACTTTCACATTTCAGGGCGAGACACTTGAACAACCGAGATGCACTACTCGTAAGCATAAAATGAGCTAGTGAGGCTGTATTCACCTTCTTCTAGCTAAGGTTAGTCAAGAGATTGTGGACGAACAAGGGTTAGATTAGGGTCAAAAATCAGTCAAAATCGAGGTCCATCAAAAACCCTAAAATGTTGCACTGAGAATCATTTGCGAGATTTTGTTCAATCTCAACCGTAAAAATTGTTTATGCATTAGATCTAAGCTGTCAATTTTAGAGTTACGATATCCTTTTATTTTTATTCAAAAAATCCGCTATGATTTCAGATATACATGATAAAAGATAGATGACAATCTAATTATATAAGCGAAAAAACTTGATAGTTATATTTATTCATTAAATCTGAAGCATAGTTTTGGAGAAACTACACAGGGGTACCCTCAGTTTACTGTAAACTATTTTAAAGACCCTCAGTTTCTAAAACTAATTTTAGGGTAACTTGTCTTTTGTAGTAACTAGCAGAAAGGACCTTCAGAATTTTATGTGAGCTATTTTCAAGTCCAAGCTAGTATTCTAATTTCTAAATCACGCCCACAACTTTTCATATTTGCAAATTTTGTCCAAATCCTTGAAAACTTACTCTTAAAAAAGTTTATTTTGCATTTGTGCCATTTCTTATATAAGTAATATTTCGGACCCTCTTTCAACTGGCATTAGAGGCACATGACCAAAAATAATTAAGATAATTAAACTAATTAATGATTGATTAATCTAATTAATTGTGTTTAATCCTTGAATCATCACCAGTTGCGCTGCTCCTAATTATTCGCATATTGTTCATTCACCAGAAGGAACCATTTCACTAACTGCTCAATTAAATTATATTATTGATATAGCTTTAAAAATAAAAACTGAATTAGTAAAAATTAAAACTGAAGTTAGAGATATTAAGAAACAATTATTGGTAATCCATCTTTCATTAATCAACGAACTCAGACATAGTGGAAAATCTGATCTAACTCCTGTTCAGCATACATATCCTTTCCACAATCTATAAAAAAATCCATTTCATTTGCATGATATAAAAATCCAAAATGAAGTAGGAGAAAAATCAGCTGAAAAATCATCTAAAAAGACAGAAAAAGAAGAAGATGATGGAGTATAAGTAGTATAGTCTTGAAGAACTACAAAACATGTTTGATAAAGAACAGAAATCAGAACAATTAAATAAGATCATAAGCACAATTAGTGACAAACATGACGTGTTATCTGGTGATAACGAATAGAGAAATAATGTCCAATGAGAAGAAGGAATACATTTGTAGATGAATCAGGTTAAACTAGAAGACCTTAATATGTTACCATTAGTAGAAGTTATAAGAAAACTGGATAAAAACTATGATAAAATAAGTATTGAAAACAAGATTAATGAGATTGGAGAAGAACTTAGCTTAAGTGAACTATAAACCGATCTAGTTAATAATATTGTTCCTACGCCTGAAGAATTTGGTAAACCTTCTAGAAGAAATACTTATTTTATGAGACCTAGGTGCAGTCTAGTAGGAGCTACAACTAATTTTTCCTTTGGTTTCATCAAAAGGAAAACTACAACCTATGAAGAAATTGGCTTTACTCGAATTAGTCAAATAAGATATATCTTAAACATAAATAGAGCTCGTAATAGAGATGAAATATTTGAGCATTGAAAAAGACACACGAACATTGTTTTAAACCTAAATACCATATAAGCTGCTGCAAATTTCCTAAATCATATGGAACATAGTTTTCTGGCACGGTAGCTGATGGGTATGATTCATTAAATGAAGATGGCACAAATACATTAAGAACGATGGAAATACCAGATGCTATGTTCATAAATTTATATAAGGAAATCGAAACCAAATTCATCGGTACTAAACTTGAATCTGAAGTAAAGGCAAGAGAATGGTAGAGAAAGATTAATAACATAAAATTATGCGATATGAGATATGCGAAAAATTATATTGCTGAATTTAGTCAATATAATTACAAAATTAGACATAATGAAATCAATCTGGGTATGTTTTATGACAAATTACCATATCCTATAAATTTCATAATTAATAAAAAATACATTGTTTTGCTTGAATGGGCAGACATCATTGATACCGTTGGGTCAAGAATCTCTTATTTAAGAAAATGAGTGAATGATCAATGTTGTGATCTCCAAAAGCAAAAGAAAATTAAGAAGCGATTCCTAACTTGTTGGGATTTGCCTAACCAATGGAGAAAAGAACCTGAAGGGAGAAGAAAAAGAAAATTTTAGAAGAAAAAGAGCTTTAATAAGCAAAGTGTAGAAAAATATAGAAGAAAATATTATAACAAACCAAGTCCTAATAGAAAGTAGCTTATTATCCTATAGGGAAAAGCAACCACAAATGCGGGGCATGTGGAGAAGTAAGACATTACACTAATGAATGCAAAAATAGGAAAAATAACAAGCTTATTGAAATCTTGGGTAGCCTAGATTATGTTGAGCTTAGTGAGGATGGGACATTAGATCTAGTCCTAAATAACAACAAAGGAATTGTTGAAATTATATTGGACAATGAATATAAAGAAAGTGATTATGAAAAGGTAAGTCATATAATGGAAAGTAGCTCGATTAGTCTTGGTGATCTACAAGGAGAAGAGTTTATTGTAGACAATGAGGACGAAGAAGTCAAAGGAGATTGGATCCTCCCTACAATTCATATAGACTGATCTATAAAAAATTCATCTTTCAATTAAAAAGCAAATACGTGTGTGAAATGATGGAAGAAGATCTTGAAATCAAAGACTATGAGTGTGATGTGGGAGAAGTTAATCTCATTAATTGGGAAAACACTCTTAAGCATAACAAAAATAGAAAGTACAAGTATATCCATGTTGGAAGTGTTCAAGTTCAGATGACTCTGCTACAATATTATGGAAAAGATATTGACCTTTGTGCTTTGCCTTGTGATATCAGGCATAATAAATTTAATAAGCAAATTATCATAGGGATTAACACTAATTTATATAATGCATCAATAGGATTCAATTGTCAACCTGGAAATGTATGCTTAAAAGATGAATTTGCTAAAATCTTCTTATCTCCTAAGATAAAAACAGTGAGAATGGACATGAAAAGAGGAGGATATCCACTAATAGTGTTTTGAAAAATTATCTACAAATTAGATAACACTATATATCCAAAGACTAAGGTCACAATGACTGAGGCGGAAAAATTTAAAAGTTCTACCTTTATGCAAAAAATCCAGAGGATTAACTCTAATCCATAAGAGATAAATATTGATTATTCATGGATATCTAGCTTTGCCAACCCGGTAAAAATCAACAAGAAAAACGTGATAAAAATTGATGAAAATGGTAAAATTACCATTCCCATTTATTAAGAAGCATGAGTTCAAGATCAAAAAGTGGAGAAGGACCTTCATAAGCTAAAGAAGATCTCAAGGAGGATGATACAATTAGTATGGCTAGTGAAATGAGAAGACCAAGTTTTGAACCTGCATGACATAGTGTTGATCAAAGTATGGGTCTAGAAGGCAATGTCATTATGTACAAAGTAAGAACTGTTAGTGAATCAACCTATGAGGATGAATTAGTCAAAAACATGACTATGGAAATATATTATGAAGCTACCAACACAAATCCTCATAGCATCTACACCCCGATAAAAGTAAGTTTAGAGGGATATAATAAATATGAATTGTGTGCTTACATAGACAATGGTTGTTCTGTATGGTTTGTAAAAATGCATTATTTCTAGAATTTATGTAGAATAAAGTCAAGAATTCTTTACAAGTAAGGATAGCTGATAATAGCATTATGAGCCACAAGGAAGCCATAGAAGGCTTATCCATAACATTAGGAGGAGTCCAATGCATAATACTAGTTATATTGGCTACTGATCAACCCTCTCATAATATGATTATTGGAAATAATTTTCAGAGACTATATTCTCTATGCACATCGACCATAAACCAAATAATCACAATTATAGGTCACTCAGTTCTTATTGGAAAATTAAGGCTTACACTCATTAGAAAATTGAGTTTACGCACAACCAGCGCCGTAAGAAGGTAATGCTTGTACAAGATGAAGTAGCACTAACAATCTCATTACTTTAGTTATCTATTAAATAGCGGATTGCCGAACAACAAAGAAAATTATAAAAAGAACTCTACTATGACAATCCTCTAAAATTTTGGGATAAAATATGACATTTGCAAAAATTACATCGGTAAATGCCAATACTATTATTCGAGTCAAACAAATGATGTATACACGCCAGGATATCCAGGAATTTGATAAACAAATCAAATAACTTCTGCATAAATGACTAATCAGAAATAGCAAGAGTCTTCACATTAGTCCTGCTTTCATGGTAAGAAATCATGCAGAAGAAAAAAGAGGAAAAGTAAGAATGGTAATCAATTATAAAAAGCTTAATGATAATATTATCTTTGATGATTATTATATTCCTAACAAAATAGTCCTTTTCAATAGAATTCAAGGAGCCTTTTAGTTCTCAAAAATGGATTGCAAAAGCGGATATTAGTCGATAAAAATGGATGAGGAAAACATTCCTCTAACTGCATTTAGTGCTCCATGAGGATATTACGAATGGATAGTAATGCCACTTGGTTTTAAAAATGCACCTCAAATGTTCCAAAGAAGAATGGATAACATCGTTAAAGACCTTAGTCATTGTTGTTTAGTTTACATTGATGATATTCTTATCTTTTTCGAAGCCATAGAATAGCACAAAGATGATGCCTTAGCTATCACCCAAAGATGCATTGACCACAGTATTATACTTGGTAAGAACAAGTACATTTATGTTGAACAAGAAATTGAGTTCTTAGGCATAGCAATAAAAGCTGGACATATCATCCTACAAAAGTGTATTCTGAAAAAAGATAGAAAATTTTCCTGAAAAGATTGAAGATAGGAATCAATTAGAAAAGTTTCTTGGATGCCTTACCTAAGCGTCAGACTTCATTAAAGATTTAGCTAAACTAAGAAAGTCATTGCAGTATAAACTCAAAAACGAAGTAAGTTGGACATGGACCATTAATAATTCAAAGATTTTTCAAAACTTCAAAAAGAAGTGTGAAAATCTTCTTGTTTTTAATTTGCCTAGTGAAGGAGATGATTTAATCCTTGAGATAGATGCCACCAATGAGCACTGGGGTACGGTACTCAAAATCAAAGAAGGGGAAAAACTCTGTAAATATTACAGTAAAAGTTTTAACAAAGCAGAATGCAACTATCCCACGATGAAAAAAGAAATTTAGACAGTTGTAAGGGGAATTTAAAAGTTCTTAATCTTTTTAGCCTCAAAACCTTTCCTTATTCGAACTGATTGTAAAGGAATACTTGGTTTTGTGAAAAAGAATTTATCAAATATGCAAGTGCAAGTACAACTCCTACATTAGTAATTATGGCTTAACCAGTTTTCCTTATCTGTTGAACATATAGAACGGTCAAAGAACTCTATGATAGGTAGTTTAACTCTAGAACTCGCCAAGGTAATCATCAGAGCAGAACTCCTACTAGAAAAGGAGGAGATCCATAATGGAATGTCATTGCTACTAGAACGGGTTTCTCCTTCTAGTAAAGTCCTTATCAACAATTTGGGATTCCATACAAAAAGTAGATCACATTTTTGTCTGCTATCTTCTACCCATCTGATAGCCCAATGTTTTTCCCCTCTTGAGTTACAAGTTAATTACCTAAGGTGTCCTTACGATGTCCAAGAAAAAATAAGTTCTCATGTTTAAAAAAAATGGTTTAACGAGTGGTATGTACCTGCATCGACTATTATCATAATTATTGCTATGATATTTGGAAATCATGGAGTACTACAATCTACTTTCCTAATAATCTACAGTTAGTAGTGTTAGTTTCCTAACAAATTTAATCTCTCTAAATGATCGTATCATTTAAGCCTAGGAGTATGGGATGGTACTTTGTGGAAATCCTAGACACGAAGTTTCCATTTTTCTCAAGACTAACTAAATTTCAGCAATGCATGCTCATAAGGATCCATTGGATTCTTACATCTCCTGATGGCCCAACAAAAATTCCATACAATAGATGCCTATACATGGAAGTACATTGTCCATTAATCGAGTATGAAAATAGCAAGCCAAAGCAGCCCATTATCTTGTTCAGATTGTTAGTTTCGACGATTCCAATGATCAATGATAAGAATGGTTTCCAGATTGTTGAGAATTAGTTACTGATCCTGCTACAGCAAGAGCCATCGGTTTTTACAACATTTATCATCAAAGTTGGGCATTAATTGAACGAGGAAAAACACTAATGCATTACGAAAACACCACTTTCGCCTATGACAATGAGTACAACGAATACATGAAGGTTGAGGGAGCAGTTCCAGAAAATATCTTTGGTTATCTTCTTGATGTTGGAGTTGAAAAATTCTTATCTGAAAAAGAAAACAAATATCTTCTAGAATTATTAGGAAAATAGGATCAAGAACATGTTCAATTTGATGAAGGTTTTGATGATTATCTGAGGATGATGGCCTGGAAGATATTACTAGAGATGAAAGCATGCAGAATCTCAATAATGATAACTAGTCTTGTCAGCATTAAAAGGCTCTGAAAAATGATTGCTGCATTATTGTACTGTTTAAACAATTGTCAGGTCTGTAAAACAATTTAGTCTAATGTAGCCATGTGATTGTAACTGTAGCCATGTGCAAAATCAGTGTATACTATAGTCATTAGGCATCCTATCTACCCCATTCCCTCTATAAAATAAGAAGTCGAGAGCTGAGAAGGGACATGGTCATTTGAGCATACTTGAGAAAAAGAAAAATTGCGAGGCTCCGTTTCTCTATGAGCAAGCATCTCTAATGATCTTAGTAGCTTAAGTCCCTTTTCAATCTTTCCATTGTAATATTTCCACTTTTAAGTTTTCAATAAAAGAAGTTTCACAATAAGGAACGTTATTCAATCAAACATTATGTTTTCAATATTATAATTTGTTGATTATAGTCTCATTATCCTTTAAAATATATAAACTTGATTAGTGACTATGGATTGAGGTAGGAAACGAACTAGGTCTATATTGTGCCTAATCCAAGGAAAGTGCAGATGAGATTAACAATTTCTGTAAACTGAAAGCTAGAGGAACGCTAGAGTTCATCGCCGACTAAGTTCAAGTAACAGTCAAAACTCCTTAATTAATTTTTAATTATTTTGCTAAGCATGGCGGGCCTATAACTACACGAAATATAATATTTATGATATAAGTAGTAGATTCTAATAACTAGTACCAGTAAAGTTATTATAAGAAATTTAATCATTGGAAACAAGCATATTTCTTATTAGACCCTAAAAATAGCTTATTTGCAAAGTTCACTGAATTCAAAGGTCTTTCTGTAATTTGTAAAAGTTGAAGGACTGAAATAATAGGAAAAAAAGACCTAAACGTAGGTTATGTTGTCAGAAAACATAACATACCGCAGAATTAGTTTCAGAAAGGCAGGGGCCTAATAATAGTTACCATCAAACTTAGGTGCCTAAGTGTCAGTAATTCCATAATTTTTAAAGTTAAAAAACCTACCTTACCCAAGTAAAATATACATAATAATCTGTTATCTTTATATATAAAAAAAACTCCAAGTTGTAAAAAAAACATGATAATCTTTGGAAAACCTAACATCCAATGAATCTCATCCATAAAAATTAGTGCTATATTAAATCTAATCCTTGATTCTATTAAATTTAAGTCGTTGATTCTATGTCTTACAGAAAGGTGCCTTTATTTTATTTCTTTCATGAAATACCCATAATTTGAGTTATCTATGCGATAAAGGATATATGATAATTCTATTACATAAGGTATAACCATCTATTAAATCTAAGCCATTCATTCTCTATCTTTAAAAAGTGCCTTCCCCAAATAAATTATCTCTTTGTTATTATTTTTTAAAAAATAACCATTATTTTTGCTATGCACTATTCTGAACCTGCATTTTACACATTGCATATTACAGTAGCAGTTTCAATAAACGCACAAAGAAATATATATACATATATATTTGAAATAATAGAGGAATGTTCATTGTAGGTAAAGTTAACATTGTAATTTAGAAAAGAAAACTCCAATTTATTGAAAAATATGAATATATAGCAATTTCATGTACAACCATTAAAAATCAATAACTGAAACAACCTATAATTTTAAGACACGATATAAAGTATGATAAAGATTGTAGGCAGTCAAAATAAACTAAAAAATCATGCTAAATGACATTATGATACATTAATTTATAGTACCAATGACGAAGAATCTACATTCTCTTCTAGTATTTATATTAAAAATTAAGCTCTTAGTAATAATTTGATGAAAAATGATATAATTGCAGCCCATAATTACATCTTGTGTACATGGTGTACCTAGCATCAGTGTTTTATAAGTAATACACCTCCTCCTCTTCCCAGCTAACTAGCGCAATAAGAGTGATACATAATTCTATTTCATGGTGTCATGGAGGCTCCATAACAAATACTCATGGTTTACCTATATGATCATCTATAATCATATATAGTGATAGATGACCATAAGGTTGTAGAGAATGTTATAATGAGATAATTAGTAATAAAAAAATAAAGTGTTCAAAACGTGATGAATAGCACAGTACCTGTGCAGCACATGAATCCAATCCAATTGTGATGTGTTTATATGCAAAAGTGCCTGAGCATCCTCATGAAGAATAATAAATTTTCTACGGCTTGTATAATCTCCGAATAGAACTTGAAAAATGTGCCTATAATTTATATAAAACAATATAGTACATAACAATGTAAACATACTACTGGAAATGTATAATCCAGAGTACTTAACAATGAAAACTCATTATGCGCACCTTCTTCAATAAAATCTGGAGTTGTGCTGTACAATAAAATACATTTAGAGCAAACCATAAGTGTTGACACTTCTTTTACAAGGAGTGCATGCTCCATGAAGCAACAGATTATATTGGAAAGCGAAATCACCAGGCTTTATAAATTCATCCATTTTTATTTATGCGATGTTATATTGCTAATTTAATTACTTCAATATTCAATTTTGCTAAGTGGATTAAATGGATTTATTTTTATTTTTATTCTATTTTATTTTTGTTTCTTTGCTTTTATTTTTGTTTCTTTCTTTTGTATTTTTGTATTCATTTTCCTTTTTTAAGGGGATTCTGCAAGTATACAAATATGTTAAATTTATTATATTGTAGGAAAAACTATACATATCAACTTCCTTGTAGAAACCATCTAATCAAATAACAAATTATGATTCAATCATGCATTATCTAATAAGGAATTAAATATAACTCAAATGGAAAAATCATAATTAAATCTTCCAACATCCAATAATAATGGAAGAAACAAAATTGCAATTAATCATTTTTTTAAAGAACAGTCAATAAAACTCACAAATAGTCAACCACTTTCTTGAAGCCAGGATTTTACATAATAGTTTTATATTTCTTAGAGAACCAAATTAAGTGGGTAAACTAATATAATAATATTTTTTTTATTATCTTTAATTATCCTTTTCCAAATTATGAAGATGGTGATCATGTGAATTATAAATTACTTCGACATGGTTGAGCTTAGGAGAAAGAGTGTTTTACAAAATCCCATAACTATTTAATCAACTAAAAGATAAAATCAAAAAGATTAAAAAAGACACATAATTGTGAAAGTGTATAAATTCAAACGTAGTTTTACTTCTATACGTTCATTGTTCATATAATATGGATAGACCAAGGGTTGGGAATATATATTTTTCTTAAGAAAAGGGGGTAAAAGAGAATGTATGTTTTTGTTAGTGTGACCATTTTTTTTTAAAAAAAATTGGGATAGAAAGAAATATACAATCAACTTGCTCTAATCAATTTAACAATGTCTTTTAATGAAATTTGTAACGAATTGTATAATAATACTTAAATGAATGTTGTGGCTCCCTCTTATTTATCTATTTTCTTATTAATTACAACTTTTAGACCTTTGGATAAATTATCAATTGAATAACAATAGTTAAACGTACTTAAAAAATACATACAACATCTCAAGAGGAAGAAAAAGAAAATTTACTCTATAAAATTATTATAAATTTTCCAATGTTATGCACAACAAATTATGATTAAATCTTACAACATTTAATAACGGAAGAAGCAAAATTATAATGATTAATTTTTTTGCACGGACAGTCAATGAAGCTCATGAATAGTCAACCACTTTCTTGAGTCAAGATTTTACATAATAGCTTTATATTTCTCAAAGAATGAAATTAAGTGGGTAAACTAATATAATAGAATATTTTTTTTGTTATATTTAATTATCATTTTTCAAATTAGAAAGCTGGCGATCATATGAATTATAAATTACTTCGACATCTCATGCTTTGGAGAAAGAGTGTTTTATGAAATCCCATAACTATTTAATCAACTAAAGATAAAATCAAAAAGGTTAAAAAAAATACTTATAATTGTGAAGGTGTATAAATTTAGAGATAGTTTTTCTTCTATACCTTCATTGTTCATATCGTGTGGGCGAACCAAGGTCGGGAAATATATTTTTTTCTAAAAAGGTCAAAAGGAGAAGATGTGCTTTCGTTAGTGTGACATCTTTTTTTTTGGAAAAATTAGGGTAAAAAAGAAACATACAATCAACTTACTCTAATCAAATTAACAATCTTTTAAGGAAATTTTGGATTCAAAAAAACCATTTATGTGTTACAACTTAAATCCATTTGATTGATTATATTCAGATCACAATTTTGAATGCAAAAATATAGAAGAAAGAAATAAAAATAAATATAAACAAAAATAAAAGTAAATCCATTTGATTGATTATGTTGAGATCTCAATTTTGAATTTCTTCATAAAATACTATGCATAATAATGGAAAATTGATAACAATTTCATATTGTTGATTTGTTTTTTTCCTCTTGAGATATTGAATGTGTTTTTTAAGCACAGTTAATTTAAAAGAAAATAGCTGGAAAGCTAAACCGAATATGCGAACTAAAAAAAGAAAATATAGGACAATTGGCTTAAAAACAAAAATGAATAGAACCACACAAAAAAATATGCGAAAGCGAAACCAACCATAATGGAAAGTCAAAGACTTGGAGGGAAGGGGAAGAAAAAGGAAAGAAAGGTACGAAGGGAACGTTT
>NCQV01134091.1:11639-36030 GCA_002740545.1 Lophocereus schottii | reverse complement strand
ATCATCTGGTTCTGCTAGTAGAACTTGAATACATGCATAACGTGTTTCGCATCTCTCAGCTTAGGATGTATATTCACACCATCATATCTAAACCTATTGAGATTATTGGGGATCTCGTATATGAACACTGTTTAGTAATATACTATATTACAGGATTAAGCAGCTGCAGAACAAGCAGATACTTCTAGTTAAGGTGCATTGGACAAGCCATGCCTCTTAAGAAGCCATTTGGGAGACTAAAGAGGAAATGAAAGCGAAGTACCCACATTTATTTGAGGTAATCTTGCATTACATGGTAAAGTTCATAAGTTTTGAGGATGAAATTCTTTAAGGGGGGAGGGTTATAGTCCAACCCTAAATCATATTTATTTATGTCTCATGTTAATGATGTTCTCATATTTATTTATTGCATTTAATCATCTAAGTGGGAAAAAAATTTCATTTAGGCCCTTTCTTTGCGATTCGGTTTTATTTGTTTATTTATTTATTTATGAAAATTTTGAGGGAATTGATAGTAGGCCCTAATAATTATAATCTAAGTGATTTAATTTGTTTTTCTTTAACATCACAAAAATTTAAATCCGAGTTATGTAAAATAATATTGTTACGGAGCGTTTTATTACCGAGCCTAGTTCATTTTGGCCCAATTTGACGCCCAATAATTTTGTTTAATTAAACCTAGCTAATTACTATGATTTATGCATAATTGTAATTAGTAAAAGCTACTTTATGCCGGATAAAATTCAGCCAAGTAACATTTTGGATCATTTCTGGCCAAGTAAACACAATTTCACCCAAATCTCTCTCCCCCAACTCTCCCCTAGCTACAACAACCCCCTCTTGCTGCTGTTGTTTGCCACTACCAACCCCTCCTCGGAGCAGCCACCACCACTAGTCAACCACCAACAACTCAGTCACCATCTCCTCTCACCCCCACACTGATCAACCACTTATCCCATCTCTTTCCTAGGAATCAAAGTGGGTAACCCTAACCTTGTTCATGTTGACTTTGATTTGTGTGTTGGTTTTGATTCTTATTTTGTTATTTTTGATTGTTGATCATGTTGTTTTGATGGAAATAAGAGTTATTTTTGGGTGCTTAAGTTGTTGGTGAAGGTTGAGTGTATGTGGGAGTTGAGATGGTTTATGATCATGCGAGCTAAAGTTTAAGTGATGTTTATGGATTATTTTGCATTTGTTTTGACATTTAAGTGATGTTTATGGATTATTTTGCATTTGTTTTGACAATCTTTAGTATCATAAATGCTTATGGTGGTGTGGGTGTGGTTTTGAATGAGTTAAAGGTGAGGGCAAGTTGATTATAAGCTAGAGTTTTAATTATTACGCATGATTTGACCTTCTTTTGGTATCCATCATGTTAATTGTGTATACTTTGATGCAAATGAATCTTTGATGTGTTTTTTAACTCAAAAAAATGATACGGGAATTTTTCCAATTGATTATAAAAGGTCATTTTGCTCATTTATGCAAATAAGTAAGACCATGGATGTCTTTTGTGTGGGCCTCAGAAAGAGAAGAATTAAAAGTTTGAGGCAGATGATAATGCAGTGAAATTGAGTAAAATGGCTTTGTATGGTGATGAGAAGGACAAAAGCTTTGTTAAATGATTTTAAGGAGTTATTTTAGATAGGGATTTATGTGAAAAGAAGGGGGAAAATAAAAACAGTGTGGCTGTGAAGAGACTGAAAATAAGGATGACTTTACAAATAAATGGGTACTATTTGGGTCATCACAAAATTGTGATTTTTGGTGGACAGATAGCTCATGGATTTATCTTTCAAATGCCTTTTGAATTGCTTTAATTTGAGTTATGTGGAAAACGTTATGGCCATTTTGCTTGGATTGCACAGGATAGACCTAAACTGGCACACTTATGTTCTAACCCAATTTTGGAAACCCTATTATGGGAATTGTGTTTTACTTGGTCAATAAAAGTTTTGTGTAACTTTTCAATCTTTATATATATTGGGGAATTAGGTCTCAAGCTAAGGTTAGGAGATTAAGTTAAGAGTTATTTATTTTAGCTCCTGTTAAACCTTTACTTTTCTTAGCAAAAACTATCAATTATGAAAGTAAAAACATTTGCTAACGATATGCTCCTATAATGATATTTTTGCGTAGAATCAGGGCCTAATCTATCATTTCCTTGCCTGTTGTGGATAATCATACTTAGTGAAATTTCATTAAAGTATCAGATACGTTCATTGTCTGTATCTTTAGAATTAACACGTATTTAACAAAATTATAATGTTTTGATAAGCACATCAATGAATCAATTTAATCAGTTATTTATCATATAATTACTGACCCCATTAGTCATCAGTTACAGGGCATTGCCCTTCAATTACCCCTGCACCTTCAGGCCAAGTCCCCCGATCGACTTGGTAGGTGTACATCTGTCTTCAGATCGTAACAGTTATAAGGGGTTCACTATCAGATAATAATTGGCAACGCATTTTTATATTTATCTCATTCCCTATTTTAAATTAAAATGAATTGCAATGCAAGACAACCAGTTTTTCAATGAACATTTAATAGTACAGAAATGCATGTACTAAGCTTAGGCTCACAGTTCGAAATATTTTCATGCTTTGTTTTAGGTAAATGCTCAATGAATCACCCTCAGGCTGGCAGGCCGACGAAAGAACATAAATGAGTGAGAAAGTCTGAAAGGAATAGTGGTGTATTACTGCTGAAATGTTTTGAACACTGTGTTGTGAAATATTCTGATATTAGAACTATGTACTCTCTAAAGAGTTACTATATTTTGGTATAAACTTTGAGATACTAGAAAATGCTTATGTATGATTTTGATAATTTGTGATTGTGTGAATGTCTTGTGGTGGTAAGCGATGTTTAGCTTAGTTATGTTTATTATTTATAACCCAAGCCTTGTCCTTTTCGAACGGCAGTAACACCCCGATCCTTGGGTTATCACTTTTAATTGATAAAATTAATGAAGAGAATGCAAACAGTGGATTATGTGCGTTTGGGGTGTTATAAGAAGAAAAACCAAATAATCTTGCATGATTAAGTTAATTGGCCATTTTTTGTTTTTACTAATTTTGAATTTAGAAGAAAGAACCTTTATATAGCTAAACTAAGAAATTTGTACGAGATTTTGGGATTTCCTCTTTCCAATAGGATTTTGTTTAGTCTGTCATTCGATTTTTGAATAAATTATCACTTGGTAGTTTTTTTTTATGGAATAATTACTTGGTAAAATTAAGAATCCTATTATTCTATTCCAAGCAAGTTGAAGATTGAGATCTTGTAGGTGGATCTCTAACTAGATGAAATTGTTGTCAGGAATCAAGGGGTTCCACTTCATGAAGGGTTTGAACTCTTAGTTGCTTAGGGATAGTTCATAAAGATATATCAATATTTTATGTAAAATTTTCTTATAAAAAATGTATCTGCAACATATTACAAATAAATAGAAAAAAATCTTACAATTTTGCTGCACCTACACTATGTCCATGTCCCTTACTGAAACACAATAACTGCATCAATAAATTTCATTGCCCTCACCGCAATGCACCTTTTTACAATAGCCTCCTTCACCATAGATTTCACAGCTCTTACCACTCTACTCTTCTCCCATATCAAGATATGCAATAGCCTTCTTTATTAGTCCCTCTTACACTGAAAATCTACTGTCTTAAAACAAGGTAAGATTTTGCAAGACAAATTAGTATTTCAATCTACCAAATATATGATCTTAAGATTGATAAATCGATAGTTGTGCTTATGTATTCTCCTTGCTTGACATAAATTTATGCCAGAATCTTGTGCATAACAAAGATTAAATGGTTAAGTACTTTAATCTCAGGTAAATAATTACACACTTTCGTATCTCACTCTGTTAGCCTCCATAACCTAGAAGAAAGTTGATTATTGTGCACAACTTAGTCTAAAAACATTACACATAAATCTTATATAAAACTAAAGTTGCAGACTTGAACATTCGAATAGTTAATATGTATACGAACACAGCCCTCCCATCTAAAACCTTTAATGTTAGATTTTATAACATAAATAATCAAATTGCTTCTTCAGTCAAGTACTTAACATGAATCATTAGAACTCCAACCAGCCAACATGAATACATGAATACTCAAGAACGACCGTTGAACCAAGAAGTTCATTTTGACAGCGAAAATCTGGAATTAGTTTATAAACATCATTAAACAAGAATACAAATTAAAGTTTTAGGAAAAACTTCAATTGAATTCCTACCATCAAATAAAGCTAATATGTGGTAGAAAGAAAAAGAAAAAGAAACCAAATTTCATAAATAACACTTTTGAGTAAAACTAAGATGAAATACAATGTGGATAAGAAGAACAAATGCCTCATACACTAAACTCAATGAGAGATTACATGATTCATTCAATACAAAGAAAAAGATAAAGAAGCGAGATGTAGACCTACATTGTATAGGAGGAAAGCATTGTTCTCAACTGGGGACCTAGGGTTACCATGCTGGATATACTATGCATGAAATAAGCGGCAACCTATTTTCAATTAGTGTTTCAACGATTTTAACCTTATTATTACCCTCTAATTGTTTGATTTATTTGTACTTATAGAAAAAATTTTCAGGAATTGTTTAATTTATTTGAACAGTACTAATGATGAAATTGTAAAAATTATGACAATCTCTTTTATCGCTCATCACCTAAATATGATTTTATGTTGGAATTAAACAACAAAAAGTAGTTTTCAATTGGATGTTCATAGTATTATTTACTAACTTATCTCAAATTGTAGGCACATCTTCGGAGTTCTTTTAAGAGATCGTACATGCTATAGAACATTTATTGCCTTTATGAGGTTACATGAGTTCTTCTGTGTAACGCCTCCAATTAAACATGTTTCACTATTTGTATTTTCCTTAATAATCCCTCAATTATAATCTGATAAATCTAATGATAGGGGCGTTACCGCTATCCAAAAGGACAAGGCTTGAAACATGGGTGCTATAAATAAAATAGCTAAGCATAGCCTCAAACATATACACTCACATCAAGTGTTAACCAATGAAGGGTTTATAAACTATAGTAAAATAAAACACTATATAGTCTACATCTTCATCCACAGAAAAATTCAATATACAGCTTTAAGGTATGCATATACTGCATTTCTTCCGACCCATCTGGATTTCCTTGCTTCACTTATTCTCTTCAGCTAATTTGTTAGCATGAGGGCAATTCTCTGAATATTTGTCTAAAATGAAACATGAAAACATTTTGAACTGTGAGCCGAAGCTCAATACATTTATTCCTGAATTGTTAAATGATCATTGAAACATTGGTTAGGCGCAATTTGCAATTTATTTTAAGTTAAAATAATGAATGAGATGATGTAAAGCTGCATTGCTAGTTATTATTTAATAGTGAACCCCTTGATACTGTTACGATCTATGGATAGGTGTACACAAGTGAAGCCGATCGGGGACCTGGCCTGAGGTTGCGTGGGTAACTAAAGGGCGAATGCTCTATAGATGATAACTAACGGGGTCACTAATTAACGAATAAATCACTGTGTAAACTGATTCATTGATATACTTACCAAAACATGATAACGTTGATAAATACACTCTGATTTCTAAAGATACAAGCAATGGACATACCTGAAGTCTTTAAAATGATATTTCACTTGATAATACTTATGCACAATGGAAATGATAGATTGGGCCCCATTTCTATTTAGGAAATGTAATTATACACAAAGGTAGTTAGCAAGCCATGTTTATTGTTATAATTTGTAGCTTTAATGGAAATTGATATATTTAAAAAGACTTCTGCAATTCCAATAATTCAATATAAGATAAGTTAAACCAAAATGATCTAGATAATAAATCAGTTACGGTTATTGAACTTGAAGTATAACAAATTGAAGCAAAATAGACCAAATGGAAATGATTGAGGTAATAAAGAAAAGATTTAATTAATATGAATGAAATATGGGTTTCTGATATTTCTGAAATGGATAATGGGGAGTGTAATGCTTCTGAAATGGATAATAGAAGGTTTAATACTCTGAAATGGGTAACAAATGGTTTAATGCCATAAGGAGTGCTGTGAAGTTTATAAGAGCTCATATAACACCCTAACTTGGTTCAAAGAGCACTGATTTTGACTTTGCTCACTTGCCAAATTTCATTTTCATAATTATTTAACTCAGTTTTCAACCCAAGTAAGCTTCTGTACATAATCAAAATTGTTGAACTCACTACACTTTGTAATTTTCTTGCACTACCCATAAATATATAGAAACATCTGAAAATATTTCCAAATGTCACGATTTTTGTATTCACGCATGTTACTATTTGATGGTTTGTATTATAAAATCCATATCTTTCACTCCCAACCTCCAAATAAGATGTAGAACCCCAATATGAAAAGATCATAATGTCACTAAAACGTTCATTTAGGACACAAAGTATGATTCACATAGTAAGATCTATAAAATTAGGGTAGAACACAGATGTGCACAATTTCAGTTCAATCTGCGCAGTCGTAGAACAACGACCATAACGTTTTCCAAGAACTCAGATTAAGGTGTTTCAGAAGGCATGTGAAAGCTAACTCATTGACCTATACACACATAAAAAATCACGAATTTTCAATTATCCAATCAATGCCAGTTGTTTCGTAAATTCTGCTGTTCAAAATTGTTCCCAGTTTCAATGTATTGTGCGTAGTCTTTAGTAAATTGGTCATAACTTTGTCGAGACAACTCAAAATTGAGTAATTCCAAAGCCTATTAAAATTTAACTCTTCGAGATATCACTACACTAAAAACCCTAAATTTTAGATGTGCCAATTAATATCCGTTTTCTCCCAAATCGACCCCTGTTTTAAGTTTGTTGACAGCTCAGTAACCACATATTTGCAATCTTTTCTTCACATAACCACCCACTAAAATAACTCTTTAACTTATATAAACCAGCATAAGCATTTTGATATTCATTACCAATGCTAAAGATCACAAAATTGCATTTAAAACAATCAAAATCCAACACTTGAATATGAAGCTTACATGATTAAGATAAAACCCTAACCCTAACTGCAACTCCACCATAATCCATCATCAAGATGATTCTTAATTCATTAAAAACAACATAATCCACCTTTAAAACAACCAAAACAAGAAGCAAAAACCAAAAATTCAAAGAACAAGATTGAAGTCACTTAGTTTAAGCTTGAAACAAGTGGAGATGAAGATGATATTTGGTGATTTTGAGGGTGGGAGGTGATAGCCGATGGAGAGAGGTGGTTGGAGGTTGCAATTCCTTGCTGGACGCTAGCCAAAAAGTGGCTGGAAAACACCACAATAGGGGTTGGGGGTCTATTGGCCATGAGGTAGAGAGAAGGAGGAGAGAAGAGGAGAGAAGATGAGAGAGAAAGTGTCTTGAATAATTGCTTGGTGCAAAATGAACTTAAGCAAAAATACTTAGCTGAAAATTAAGCACAAAAATCAGCTTTTGCTAATGATAATTAAGGCGTAATGACGGTAATTAGATAAATAAATAGGGTCAAGTCTTGGTGGGCCAAAATTAGCCTTAAACGAGCTCGGGTTTGAAAACTAACTCAAACCGAGTGCGCTTGAATTTTTTTTTTTGGTAGGTCGAAATTAATTGTGATATCATGAAAAATAATTTAATCTTTTAAATCATAATCATTGAGTCCTAATATCAATTTCTCGAAAAAATTATTTTTGGTAAATGAAACTCGAATTGCAAAGTAGGGCCCAAAAATGAATTCTCCCAACCAGGAGAATTAAATGAGATAAATAAATGAGAAAAATGAATAACATGGCTTAATTAAATAAATAAACATGATTTAGGGTCGGGTTATTATAGCCTTCCACCCTTAAAGAGTTCCGTTCTCGAAACTTATAAACTTTGACTATCATGTAAGGTGATTTCTAAGAAATAAGAGTACTTGGCTTTCACTTCTTGCTCAGTTTCCCAAGCAGCATCCGGGGAGCTATGATTTGCCCAAGGCAATTTAATTTAAGGTATCTGCTTGATACTTAATTGCTTAATCCTGTGGTCCAATATCTGACTTGGGTGTTCTTGAAACACAAGACTCTCAATGACTGCAATGGATTTGATTATGATAGCATCGTCAGGATCTGAAATGTACTTTTTGAGTTGTAAGGTAAGGAACATGGAACATGTTATACACACGCTTGAGTTGAGTTATATAGGCAGATCTGGTAGAAAAGTTATGAAATTCGACCTTTCAATGAACTGATATGGTCCAAAAGATCTTGGCCTCAATTTAGGTCGCAGTGCAACCTCGTTACACCCTTAGTTGTTGAGACTTTCTGAAAGACTTTATCATATACTGAAAGTTCCAGGAATCTCCTTCTTTTATCAATATAGCTTTCCGTCGGTTCCAATGGTATGCTTTCAAGAGTCTTCTGAGATATGCCACCTTATTGAATGCCGAAGAAGATCTTCATGACCCATAAAATGATTTGTTGTCAATGTCTACCGTCATTTTTTTTCCCTGATGCTTAGTGAAAGATTCTCTGCTAGTGCTATCACAACGTTGATAGGTGGGAGTTCCATAATTTCTTCAAATGCAAATGTTGGTTGTGAAGCACTATAGGCGCTAACTTAGAAGAGTTGATTCACTGATATTTTTAGATGCTTGCCCATCCGTTTTAGGATGATAAGAACTGCTAAAGTTCAATCTAGTTCCAAAGGCTTCTTGAAGTGCATGCCAAAACAGGCTTAAAATCTCTAATAGCTATTAGACACTATATCTGAAGGAATTCCATGATAAAGTTCGTTAAAATTGAATTCCCTTCTCAAGATTTTACTTTATTCTTTGGAACTCAGGATCACTATCCTGATTCACTCTAAGTTCCTCCATTAGGGACGACTGTAAGGTAAGTGTCGGTATTTGAAAATTCACCTTCCTGTGTGACACTAATTGAATGTCCAAGTCCTTAAGTTCTCTCAAGAGATTCAATTGAATAGTTACTACAGTGTTCAAGGTATGTCGTGTCTTCCTATTCAGGCATCTGCCACAACATTTCTCTTTCTTGGTTGACATTGGATCTGCCACAACTGATGTTTCATATAGACTGAGCTATTTTTGAGAGAAGATATACTTCAGTCCCTGATGGCCGGTATAGATTGCACAAGGTACACCTTGTAGGTAATGTTTTCAAATTCTCAGTGCACCTGGATTATGGGTAAGGTACCACCCATAAGACTTGAATTGTTGGGAGGGATAAGGTACCACTATATGACAATTTCTTTCTGAACTCGATTATTCCCTACTAAACTCAAATGATTTCTAATCTCAATGCATTGGTGGGTCTTGAGTACTTTATAACTGCTTTGACCTTTTTGCAATTCAATCTTAATATCTTCCTTTGGAACCATATGTTCCAAAAATATATTTGCTTCTAACTAGTACTCATGCTTCTTGTATTTGCCATATAATTGATGTTCCCTCAAAGTCTGCAACGCTATCCACAAATGAACAGGATACTCATCTCTATCCTTGGAGTATTTCAAGATATCTTTTATAAACACCACCACAACTTGTCTATATATGGTTTGAAACTCTATTCATAGGATTTGTAAAGGCTACAGGGCCATTGATTAGGCTAAAAGGCATCAAAGTGAATTCATAGTGACCCAAACATGATCCTTAATGTAGTCTTGGGGTTGTTTTGAGATTTAAATCTGAGTTGATGGTACCTTGATTGTAAATCAATCTTGGAGAAGACTCATGTTCTTTGCAGTTGACCAAATAAGTCACCTACTTGGGGCGATGGGTATTTGTTTTTGGTGGTGATCGTATTTAGCTCTCTAAAAACAATACATAACCATAAGGTTCCATTCTTCTTCTCTACAAATAGAACTAGGCATCCCATGGTGGCACACTTGGATGGTTTGATAAATCTTCTGTGTGATAACTCCTTTAACTGAAACTTCAGTTCTTTAAGCTCAACTGGGGCCATAAGATATAGGGTTTTTGAGATAAGTTGGGCCCCAGGGATTAATTCCATCTAAAAATCATTTTCTCTTGGGGGGAAAATCCCATTAGCTTTTCAAGAAAACATCTTTAAAATCACAAACTATAGGAATATCTTCTGCTTGTTCTTCCTTAGGTTGATTGTTACTAGCATAACACCAATACAAAATATATCCACTAACATAAGAGCTCACTTGTTTCCATAACAGAATTTAAAGGAGAAGATTTTTCCTCTCCATGACCATGAAACATATTTCTCTCTCTTGTTCATCTCTTGAAACAACCTTAGGGCCACCACAACCTATTTTGACCCGATAAGTACACAACCAGCTCATTTCCAAAATGATATCAAAATTTGATGAGTGAAATTAAATCAGAACGTCAGGGAAAACTATCCCACTAATAGTGATTGAAACAAATTTGTGAGAGGTAGAACACTCAATTCTAAGGTTGTTGGATAACTTGATTCCATAATTGGTTTCTGCCTCCTTATTCTCAAAGTTCACTTGCATGGCAAGAATATAAATGAATGAGTAGTAATCAAATCTACCGTACCAGATATGACAACTTTCTTCTTGCTCAACATGTGATCCCTTCCTATAGCTGCAGGCCTAGAAGGCCAGAATCCTTGTCTACAGCCTTTAGTCTTCAGGAACAGGCAACAATGAGTTGCTTTGGCTACCACACCACATACATTTGTGAGTTCCCACTCGGCACTCAGGAGTGCTGTGGTTAATTCTTCCATAAATCTGCCTTAAGTGAAACCAAACCCTAAGAGCCTATTCTTAACAGTGTTCCACCAATATTAGTTTCACCAGTTAAATAAAATATTTCAATGTTCACCCTTTTATCCCCTGAAACATCTATTAGAGTGAAAATTTTCTCCACTCCTTGAATCCATTCTTAAGGTTCCATTGTGTCATACTATCAACTCTAGAGTTCTTTAGTCTGAATCAACTGAAGGCATTTTTTCAAAGGGCAGCAACCCATCAAAATTTCTCACTGATGTAATCCAAATGCATGGTAAAAATTTTAATTAGCAAACTTAAGTTTTATGTAAGTGATCTTCCGAAGGAAACTTAGATTGAATTAGCTAAAAAGGTAGACACATTGCGTTCCCCTTAGCAATGGATTCCACAAGTTTGATAACAATCAACCCCTATACAAAGTGTAGTTAAAGGTCCACCTTCTATTCAGGCGTGCTACAAAACCTAGAGGTTTCCCTCACGCCCGCCTAGTGTTCGATGAAATGCTTGAGAGAGCTTTCATCCATAATTTTGGCCGATTGACTTATGCTGAGAGGTAAGCTCAATTAGCTAGTGTAGGAGAGGGAATAGCCGAGTTCGGGACATGAAAATAGTACCCGAATCCAGTTAGGTCTGGGGTTGCTAGTTTTGTAGTCTAATTGGGCTAACCCCATGAAAAAAGGTGGTTAGGCTAATTAGATTAGCTCATGACCCTTAAGAGAGGGCTTAGGTGGTCTTTGATGGTGCAACTGATCATCTTTAGTTCGTGATGTAGTTTGGGTAGATTAGGACTCGTCTTGATTAGTTGGTTCGTCCATTGGTCAAATCACAACTCCAAGTCGCTTTTTCTATGTTTGTTAGCGTAGTTTAGTTTTCCATCTATCGCCTTTGATCTTGCCTATATTGATACACTCTAGTGAACTCTGATAGTTGGAAACACAATTTTCTACAGACGACACCCCAAGTACTCGACGATATACCTTGCACTTAGGATTTACAAATATTAAAACTCTGTTTGTTTTTTCCCTAACAAGTTTTTGGCGCCGTCGCCGGAGAATTGGCGTTTTCAATATCGAAGCCCACTTGAGTATTCGAGACAAGGGTTTTATTTTTAAAAAAAAATATAAAAAAATTTCAATGACAATTTTCCATTTTCCTCAATGTGAGCAAGAATTATTTTACCATTATTGGGATCGTTTACATGTTTATCTTGCTCAATATGCTTCTTGTCGATGTTTATATGAGAAATGGAAAATATTGCATGTTGTTGATGAGGGTATAAATTGTGAGACCCGTGCTCTTTTTGAGCATTGGGATTTTTATGCCAGAAATGTCGAAGAAGCATGGGATTTTCTTAATTAGTTGGCTCAAGATACTTATGAATTTGATATTAGTTGTGCTAATTCTTACAACCCAGTGCCTTGCATCCTTGATTATGCCCCTCGTTTATGTGAAACTTGCCATTGTTCTGATCATGACAACACTTCTTGTCCTTATTATATTTCTGATGATAGCCTTGCTAGAATTAGTAGCATGATAGAGACAATGACAAAACAACAAGCTGAGTTTGAAAATAAAATGCGGGAGTTTGACCTATCACATAAGACTGACCTTAGGTTTAGTTCTCCTGAACATGATGTTTGTTTGTGTGATGATGGTGCGTCTTTTACTCCCCTAGAATCCAGACTAGAGGCAATACTTGACCCTCCCCTAACTGCTCCATCCCTTGTTGCCCCACCCTTACCCAGTACCCTTAGGGATAACACTACATTTAACATGACCTTGCCTGATCCGCCTCTTCCTTTAGCTCAGTCGACGGAGTTCGAAGGGGGTGAGACCTTTATTGTTAACGCGAGTGTTGATAAGGATGGTGTTTGTTATGATTTAGACAATGATCTTATTGAGGTGTATGATTCTGATGCGGCTCCTTTAGGGAGGTCTTATGGGGATGTAGTGGTTACTATGCCACCTAGTCCTGATCTCGTTGAGAATGTATCCCCTGACCACCTTGATACACTCCATGTTTCCCCTTCAGGTTCACCACCCTCCCCTTCCCCTGGGTGCCGTAATTTATCACTCATTGCATGTCATGATATGGATGAGGGGAATGAGATAGATTGTACGGACTCCCTAGGTACCTTCAGAGGGTATGACCCCTCCCTTGATCCTTATGGCTTTTACCTAGGGTGCATGCCTGCAAAAATCAAGTTAACCACTGCATTTGATTTCTTCACTGATTTTTCAAAGGCATTCGATAAATTTAGGAGAGCACTGACTATTATTTCTGCATTCCTGTTTAAGTGCTCTTGCTTACACCCATCTGAGTTGCACGCTGAGATGTTTGATAAGTGCCTATGAGCCTTGACGGGATTTGAATAGGTACCTTGGGTCATGAGATGAGGAGGAGTGGCTGATGCTCTTTCGACCTCCCATAGCACTATCTTGCGGAGGTTATAGTTTAGGTGCACCCAACACCTAATCTTGTATGATCGTTCCTCTTTTCCCTGTTTTTTTCTTTTTTTTCTTTCCTTTTCTTTTTGTACATAGTTGTGGACATCTAGGAGCATGTTTTTCTTTGTTGGTGATCAACTTTGAGGTGAACTTTAGGATGTTGTTGAGCCAATTATGGCTATGATCACTATTTTTATATTTTTTTGTATATTTGTGTGTTTTGCATTAGTGATGACTCTTAGCTCCCAATGAGGATATTGTGAGATTTAAGTGTGGGGGTGAGGTCATTCCCTCTTTTGTTCTTATTTTTGTAAAAATTTAACATTTTTGTGTAAATTTCTACAATTTTTCTCCTTTTTGTATAATTTTTCTTTTCCTTTTGAATTTAGGGGAGTTTTGTACTATTTTGATCAGCCTTGATATCCGGTACCTTGACTATTAGCTCGTATATAAGTATAATGTATATGATGGATATTCATCCCTAGTTTGTCGTTTTAGGCCTCAGTTATAACCTCAACAGTCCATTGTAACTTTTTAATCCAATCCTGACTATTATATTATCATCATCTTACATTCTTAGTCTTTCATGATCGGCTCCCCCACTTGTCTACTACACAGTTCTCTTTGTATGTGCTTGCACCCCCTTTTCTAAAAACAAAACAAAAACAAACAGATTCAAGCGCTATTGGGTGTATCCCTTTAAGGCGTGGGAAGAGTTTGTAACGAAAAAAATAATGAAAAGAAAAAAAACAGTGGGGAAGAAAAGAGTTTGGAATGATAAGTACCCTTTTGACGCATGCGCTACTGGTATTACCCTTTGAGGAAATACTGCTACTAACGAAGCTTGCTTTCCATGCTAGCCATTCAAAAAGGTAGCTTGTGTCAGTTGTGTGGGATTGAGTTTGATTTTGGTAGGCCAAGGTTTAGGGCGATGATACACTTGTACACCAGGCACAAGGACGGATTCAATGTTCTCATGCGTCGTGGGGTGAAAAGCCGATATTTGGATGTTATTCTTTGCGATGATGTGTCCGGAAATGTATATGATGCTTGTGTACAGACTGATATTTGAGCTACTAGGGGGTTTTGGTCGATTCGATTGTGTACAGTTTATCCCAATGTATATATTGTGTTTTTTCTTTTTTATTTTTCGATTTTTTTTTCTTTTCTTTGTTTTTCATTTTTGAGATTTTGTGGGTATATCTTCTACAAACCCTCACGAGACCTTACTCGTCCACTTGGGGGAACTAAGTGTTTTAAGGGGCTTGTTGCATACGCTAAATGCAATCGCGATTCCTGCGAAAGTGAGTTGGGTTTTTAGATTAGTTTTTCTTTTGTTTTGCTCGAGGACGAGCAAAAGATAGGTTGCGGGTATTTGTTAGGGGATAATTTGTCGCACTTTACTTGACCTTTTCACCTAATCTCAGCTGGTATAATAACGTAATCTTTATAGTTTTTCTTGTTTTATTAAGTATTGTTTGAGTTTTTTACTTGTTTTGTTTATTCTTGCAGGTAATAAGTTGAACCAAGCAAGGTGGCACAGCCACCCCGGGCCACGTGGCACGGTGCAGCCGTACCACATAGGCACGGTTGTGCCCCCTTGTTTCCTTCGGTTCTTTGCATTTCTCGACCTTGTTCGGGGGCTTCTTCTTCCACTTCCTTAGGGTAGTTTAGTTTAGGTTTTTAGCTAATAAAACCCCTTTGAAGGAATTAGATTAGGATTTTAGTGGTATTGATTTGAGATTTAAGCTTGTGGATTCCAAGTTCGTTCATTCAATTCAAGCATGAGTCTTCTTCGCTCTCGCTTATTATTCAATTTTGTTCTTGCTTAATCTTATTAGTTTTGATTGTATTAGTTTAAGTGTTTAGTTTTGATTGTTAATTCATGTTTTATTTGGTTGATAGATTTCATTGTCTTTCCTTCAGTTCATGTTTATTATGTTTCTTCGCTAGTTTAGGTTTTAGGTTTAGGTTTTTGTATTTTGTTAAAGATTAGTTGTTAGAATTTGTGGACTTGGGTTGTTATTAGCCTCTTGATGGCTAATTGATCTTCTACTAGGCCTAACCATATCCAATCTACGCTTAAAACCTAGAGGTTTCCCTCATGCCAGCCAAGTGTTCGATGAAATGCTTGAGAGAGCTTTCATCCATAATTTTGAGCGATTGACTTATGCTGAGAGGTGAGGTCAATTAGCTAGTGTGGGAGCGGGAATAACCGAGTTGGAGACATGAAAATAGTATTCGAATCGAGTTAGGTCCGGGGTTGCTAGTTTTGTGGCCTAATTGGGCTAACCCCATGAAAATAGGTTGTTAAGCTAATTAGATTAGCTCATGACTCTTGAGAGAGGGCTTAGGTGGTCTTTGATGGTGCAACCGATCATCTCTAGTTCGTGATGTAATTTGGGTTTAGTACTCATCTTGATTAGTTGGTTCGTCCATTGGTCAAATCACAACTCCAAGCCGCTTTTTCTATGTTTATTAACGTAGTTTAGTTTTCCCTCCTTCGCCTCTAATCTCACTTAGATTGATACGCTCTAGTGAACTTTGATAGTTGGAAACACAATTCCCTGCGGACGACACCCCAAGTACACAACGATACACCTTGCACTTGGGGTTTACAAATATTAAAACTTTGTTTGTTTTTTCCCTAACAAGTTTGTGGCGCCGTTGCCGGGGAATTGGCATTTTCAATATCGCAGCCCTCTTGAGTATTCGAGACTAGGCTTTTATTTAAAAAAAAAATTTAAAAAAATTTCAATGGCAATTTTCCATTTTCCCCAATGTGAGCAAGAATTATTTTACCATAATTGGGATCGTTTATATGCTTATCTTGCTCATGTGCTTCTTGTGGATGTTTACATGAGAAATGGGAAATATTGCATGTCGTTGATGAGGGCATAAATTGTGAGACCCATGCTCTTTTTGAGCATTGGGATTTTTGTGCTAGAAATGTCGAAGAAGCATGGGATTTTCTTAATCGGTTGGCTCAATATACTTATCAATTTGATCTTGGTTGTGCTAATTCTTACAACCCAGTCACGTACATCCCTGATTATGCCCCTCCTTTGTGTGAAACTTGCCATTGTTCTGATCGTGACAACACTTCTTGTCCTTATTATATTTCTGATGATAGCCTTGCTAGAATTAGTAGTATGATAAAGACAATGACAAAACAACAAGCTGAGTTTGAAAATAAAACACGGGAGTTTGACCTATCATATAAGACCGACCTTAGGTTTAGTTCTCCTAAACATGATGTTTGTTTTTGTGATGATGGTGCGTCTTTTACTCCCCTAGAATCCAGACTGGAGGCAACACTTGACCCTTCCCTAATTCCTCCATCCCTTGTTGCTCCACCCTTACCCAGTACCCTTAGGGACAACACTACATTTAACATGACCTTGCCTGATCCACTTCTCCCTTTAGCTGAGTCGACAGAGTTCGAGGCAGGTAAGACCTTTATTATTAACGCGAATGTTAATGAGGATGATATTTTTCATGATTCAGACAATGATCTTATTGGGGTGCATGATTCTGATGCGGCTCCAGCAGGGAGGTCTTATGGGGACGGTGTGGTTACTGTGCCAGCTAGTCCTGATCATTTTGAGAATGTATCCCTGACCACCTTGATACACTCCATGTTTCCCCTTCAGGTTCACCACCCTCCCCTTCCCCTAAGTCCCATAATTTATCACACGTTGCATATCATGATATGTTTGAGGGGAATGAGATAGACTGTATGGACTCCCTAGGTACCTTCAGAGGGTATGACCCCTCCCTTGATCCTCATAGCTTGTACGTAGGGAGCATGCCTGCGAAAATCATGTTAACCACTACATTTGATTTCTTCACTGATTTTTCAAAGGCATTCGATAAATTTAGGAGAGCACTAACTAATATTTCTGCATTCCTGTTTAAGTGCTTTTGCTTACACCCATCTGAGTTGCACGCTTAGATGTTTGATAAGTTCCTACGAGCTTTGACAGGATCTGAATAGGTACCTTGGGTCATGAGATGAGGAGGAGTGGATGATGCTCCTTCGACCTCCCACAGCACTATCTTGAGGAGGTGATAGTTTAGGTGCGCCCAACACCTAATCTGGTTTGATCGTTCCACTTTTCTCTTTTTTTTCTTTTTCTTTTCTTTGTTTTTCTTTTTGTAAATAGTTGTGGATATCTGGGAGTGTTTTTCTTTGTTGGTGATCGACTTTGAAGTGAACTTTGGGAGGTTGTTGAGCCATTATTGGCTATGATCACCATTTTTCTTTTCTTAGTCTTTCATGATTGACTCTCCCACTTGTCTACTGGACAGTTCCCTTTTTTATGTGCTTGCACCCCCTTTTGTAAAAAGAAAAGCAAAAACAAACAGATTCAAGCGCTACTGGGTGTATCCCTTTAAGGCGTGGAAAGAGTTTGGAGTGAAAAAAATAATGAAAAGAAAAAAAAAGTGGGGAAGAAAAGAGTTTGGAATGATAAGTACCCTTTGAGGCATGCGCTACTGGGTGTTACCTTTTGACGCAGTACTGCTACTGGGGAAGCTTGCTTTCCATGCTAGCCATTCAAAAAGGTGGCTTGTGTTAGTTACCTGGGATTGAGTTTGATTTTGGTAGGCCAAGTTTTAGGGCGATGATACACTTGCACACCAGGCACCAGGATGGATTCAATGTTCTCATGCGTTGTGGGGTGAAAAGCCACTGTCTGCATGCCATTCTTTGGGATGATGTGTCCTGAAATGCATATGATGCTTGTGTACAAACTATTATTTGAGGTACTAGGGGGTTTTGGTTGATTCGATTGTGTACAGTTTATCCTAATGTATATATTGTGTTTTGTTATTTTTATTTTTCAATTTTTGTTTTTCTTTTCTTTGTTTTTCATTTTTGAGATTTTGCGCGTATATCTTCTGCAAACCCTCACGAGATCTTACTCGTCCATTTGGGGAAAGCAAGGGGTTTAAAGGGATTGTTGCATACGCTAAATGCAATCACGATTCCTGCGAAAGTGAGTTAGGTTTCTAGATTAGTTTTCCTTTTGTTTTGCTCGAGGACGAGCAAAAGATAGGTGTGCGGGCATTTGTTAGGCGATAATTTGTCGCATTTTACATGCTCTTTTCACCTAATCTCAGCTCGTATAATAACGTAATCTTTAGAGTTGTTTTTGTTTTATAAAGCATTCTTTGAGCTTTTTACTTGTTTTGTTTATTCTTGTAGGTAATAAGTTGAACCAAGCAAATATCGTGAAAAAGGACGGAAAAGGATCAAAACAGGCGAAAAAGCGGAAAAACGGGAGCGAGCCGAGGTAGCTGGCCAGCAAGGTGGCACTGCCACCCGTGCCACGTAGGCACGATCGTGGGCCCTTGTTTCCTTTGGTTCTTCGCGGCTTGCTTGTCTTCTATTTAATCCTCTTTTCTCTACCTTGTTCGGGGGCTTCTTCTTTCACTTTCTTAGGGTAGTTTAGTTTAGGTTTTTAGCCAATAAAAAGCCCTTTGAAGGGATTAAATTAGGATTTTAGTGGTATTGATTTGGGATTCAAGCTTGTGGATTCCAAGTCCGTTCATTTAATTCAAGCATAAGTTTTCTTCGCTCTCTCTTATTATTCAATTTTTCTTGCTTAATCTCATTAGTTTAGATTGTATTAGTTTAAGTGTTTAGTTTTGATTGTTAATTCATGTTTTATTTGCTTGTTAGATTTCGTTCTCTTTCCTTTAGTTCATGTTTATTATGTTCTTCGTTAGTTTAGGTTTAGGTTTAGGTTTTTGTATTTTGTTAATGGTTAGTTGTTAGAATTTGTCGACTTGGGTTGTAATTAGCCTCTTGATGGCTAATTGATCTTGTACCAGGCCTAACCATACCCAATCTATGCTTAGAACCTAGAGGTTTCCCTCACGCCCGCCAACTATTCGATGAAATGCTTGAGAGAGCATTCATCCATAATTTTGGGCGATTGACTTATGCTGAGAGGTGAGGTCAAGTAGGTAGTGTGGGAGAGGGAATAACCGAGTTCAGGACATGAAAATAGTATCTGAATCCAAATAGATCCGGTGTTGCTAGTTTTGCAGTCTAATTTGGCAAACCCCACGAAAATAGGTGGTTAGGCTAATTAGATTAGCTCATGACCTTAGGTGGTCTTTGATGGTGCAACCGATCATCTCTAGTTCGTGATGTAGTTTGGGTAGATTAGGACTTGTCTTGAATAGTTGGTTCATCCATTGGTCAAATCACAACTCCAAGTCACTTTTTCTATGTTTGTTAGCGTTGTTCGGTTTTCCTTCCTTCGTCTCTGATCTCACCTAGATTGATACACTCTATTGAACTCTGATAGTTGGAAACATAATTCCCTACAGACGACACCCCAAGTACTCAACGATGCACCTTGCACTTGGGGTTTACAAATATTAAAGCTTTGTTTGTTTTTTCCCTAACAAGTTTTGGTGCCGTCCCCGGCGAATTGGCATTTTCAATATCGAAGCCCACTTGAGTATTCGAGACTAGGCTTTTATTTTTTTAAAAAAAATCTAAAAAAATTTCAATGACAATTTTCCATTTTCCCCAATGTGAGCAAGAATTATTTTACCATTATTGGGATCGTTTACATGCTTATCTTGCTCAATGTGGTTCCTGTGGATGTTTATATGGGAAATGGGAAATATTGCATGTTGTTGATGAGAATATAAATTGCGAGACCCGTGCTCTTTTTGAGCATTGGGATTCTTATGCTAGAAATGTCGAAGAAGCATGGGATTTTCTTAATTGGTTGGCTCAGGATACTTATCAATTTGATATTAGTTGTGCTAATTCTTACAACCCAGTGCCTTGCATCCCGGATTATAGCCCTCCTTTGTGCAAAACTTGTCATTGTTCTGATCATGACAACACTTCTTGTCCTTATTATATTTCTGATGATAGCCTTGCTAGAATTAGTAGCATGATAGAGACAATGACAAAACAACAAGCTGAGTTTGAAAATAAAATGCGCGAGTTTGACTTATCACATAAGACTGACCTTAGGTTTAGTTCTCCTAAACATAATGTTTGTTTGTGTGATGATGGTGCGTGTTTTACTCCCCTAGAATCTGGACTAGAGGTAGTACTTGACCCTTCCCTAACTACTCCATCCCTTGTTGCCCCGCCCTTACCCAGTACCCTTAGGGACAACACTATGTCTAACGTGACCTTGCCTGATCTGCCTCTCCCTTTAGCTCAGTCGACGGAGTTCGAGGTAGGTGAGACCTTTATTGTTGATGCGAGTGTTGATGAGGATGATGTTTGTCATGATTTAGACAATGACCTTATTGAGGTGCATGATTCTGATGCAGCTCCTGTAGGGCGGTCTTACGGGGATGGTGTGGTTACTATGCCAGCTAGTCCTGATCTTGTTGAGAATGTATCCCCTAACCACCTTGATACACTCCATGTTTCCCTTCGGGTTCACCACCCTCCCCTTCCCCTGAGTGCCATAATTTATCACTTGTTCCATGTCATGATATGCTTGAGGGGAATGAGATAGACTGTATGTACTCCCTAGGTACCTTTAGAGGGTATGACCCCTCCCTTGATCCTTATAGCTTGTACCTAGGGAGCATGCTTGTGAAAATCATGTAAACCACTGCATTTGATTTCTTCACTGATTTTTCAAAGGCATTCGATAAATTTAGGAGAGCACTAACTATTATTTCTGCATTCCTATTTAAGTGCTCTTACTTACACCCATCTGAGTTGCACGCTCAGATGTTTGATAAGTTCCTACGAGCTTTGACGGGATCTGAATAGGTACGTTGGGTCATGAGATGAGAAGGAGTGGCCAATGCTCCTTTGACCTCCCCCTGCACTATCTTGAGGAGGTGATAGTTTAGGTGCACCCAACACCTAATCTGGTATGATCGTTCCACTTTTCTCTTTTTTTTCTTTTTTTTTGTTTCTTTTTCTTTTTGTACATAGTTTTGGATATCTAGGAGCGTGTTTTCTTTGTTAGTGATCAACTTTGAGGTTAACTTTAGGATGTTGTTGAGCCATTGATGACTATGATCAGCATTTTTGTATTTTTGTGTATATTTGTGTGTTTTGCATTGGTGGCGACTCTCAACTCCCAATGAGGACATTATGAGATTTAGGTGTGGGAGTGGGGTCATCCCCCCTTTTGTTCTTATTTTTGTAAAAATTTAAGATTTTTATGTTAATTTTTCCAATTTTTCTCCTTTTTGCATAATTTTTCTTTTTTTTTGAATTTAGGGGAGTTTTGTACTATTTTGATCAGCCTTGATATCCGGTACCTTGACTATTAGCTCGTATATAAGTATAATGTGCATGATAGATATTCATCGCTAGTATGTCGTTTTAGGCCTCAGTTCTGACCCCAACTGTCTATTGTAACTTTGTAATCCAATCCTGACTATTATGTTATCGTCATCTTACATTCTTAGTCTTTCATGATTGGCTCTCCCACTTGTCCACTGCGCAGTTCCCTTTGTATGTGCTTGCACCCCCTTTTCTAAAAACAAAAGCAAAAACAAACAGATTCAAGCGTTACTGGGTGTATCCTTTATGGCGTGGGAAGAGTTTGTAATAAAAAAAATAATGAAAAGAAAAAAAAAAGTGGGGAAGAAAAGAGTTTGAAATGATAAGTACCCCTTTGAGGCGTGCGCTACTGGGTGTTACCCTTTGAGGCAATACTGCTACTGGGGAAGCTTGCTTTCCATGTTAGCCATTCAAAAAGGTAGCTTGTGTCAGTTGCGTGGGATTGAGTTTGATTTTGTTAGGCCTAGTTTTAGGACGATGATACACTTGCACACCAGGCACCAGGATGGATTCAATGTTCTCATGCATCGTGGGGTGAAAAGCCGATGTCTGGATGCCATTCTTTGGGATGATGTGTCCTGAAATGCATATGATGCTTGTGTATAGACTGATATTTGAGCTACTAGGAGGTTTTGGTTGATTTGATTGTGTATAGTTTATCCCAATGTATATATTGTGTTTTGTCATTTTTATTTTTCGATTTTTGTTTTTCTTTTCTTGTTTTTCATTTTTGAGATTTTGTGGTTATATCTTCTGCAAACCCTCATGAGACCTTACTCGTTCACTTGGGGGAACCAAGGGATTTAAAGCGATTGTTGCATACGCTAAATGCAATCGTGATTCCTGCGAAAGTGAGTTAGGTTTCTAGATTAGTTTTCCTTTAGTTTTGGTCGACGACAAGCAAAAGATAGGTGTGCGGCTATTTATTAGGTGATAATTTGTCGCATTTTACATGCCCTTTTCACCCAATCTCAACTCGTGTAATAATGTAATCTTTAGAGTTTTTCTTGTTTTATTAAGTATTCTTTGAGTTTTTTACTTGTTTTGTTTATTCTTGCAGGTAATAAGTTGAACCAAGCAAATATCACGAAAAAAGGCAGAAAAGAATCAAAACGGGTGAAAAGGCGGAAAAACGGGAGCCAACCGGGGCAGCCGGCCAGCAAGGTGGCATGGCCACCACGTGCCACGTGGCACAGCCGTGCCATGTGGCATGGTGTAGCCCTACCACATAGGCACGGTCGTGCCCCCTTGTTTCCTTTGGTTCTTCGCGGCCCGCCTTGTCTTTTATTTAATCCTCTTTTCTCGACGTTGTTTGGGGGCTTCTTCTTCCACTTCCTTAGGGTAGTTTAGTTTAGGTTTTTAGCCAATAAAAACCCCTTTGAAGGGATTAGAATAGGATTTTAGTGGTATTGATTTGAGATTCAAGCTTTTGGATTCCAAGTTCGTTCATTCAATTCAAGGATAAGTCTTCTTCGCTCTCTCTTATTATTCAATTTTGTTCTTGCTTAATCTTATTAGTTTAGATTGTATTAGTTTAAGTGTTTACTTTTGATTGTTAATTCATGTTTTACTTGGTTGTTAGATTTCATTCTCTTTCCTTAAGTTCATGTTTATTATGTTCTTCGTTAGTTTAGGTTTAGGTTTAGGTTTTTGTATTTTGTTAATGATTAGTTGTTACAATTTGTGGACTTGGGTCCTAATTAGCCTCTTGATGGCTAATTGATCTTGTGCTAGGCCTAACCATACCCAATATATGCTTAGAACCTAGAGGTTTCCCTCACACTCGCCAAGTGTTCGATGAAATGCTTGAGAGAGCTTTCGTCCATAATTTTGGGGATTGGCTTATGCTGAGAGGTGAGGTCAATAAGTTAGTGTGGGACAGGGAATAACCAACTTCAGGACATGAAAATAGTATCCGAATCGAGTTAGGTCCAGGGTTGCTAGTTTTATAGTTTAATTTGGCTAACCCCATGAAAATAGGTGGCTAGGCTAATTAGATTAGCTCATGGGGGCCTGGGTGGTCTTTGATGGTGCAACCGATCATCTCCAGTTTGTGATGTAGTTTAGGTAGGTTAGGACTCGTCTTGATTAGTGGGCTCGTCCATTGGTCGAATCACAACTCCAAGTCGCTTTTTCTATGTTTGTTAGCGTTGTTTAGTTTTCCCTCATTCGGCTCTGATCTCACCTAGATTGATACGCTCTATTGAACTCTAATAGTTGGAAACATAATTCCTTGCAGACGATACCCCATGTACTTAACGATACACCTTGCACTTGGAGTTTACAAATATTAAAACTCTGTTTGTTTTTTCCCTAACAAGTTTTTGGCACCGTCACGGGGGAATTGGCGTTTTCAATATCGAAGCCCACTTGAGTATTCGAGACTAGGCTTTTATTTTTTTTAAAAGAAAATCTACAAAAATTTCAATGGCAATATTGCATGTTGTTGATGAGGGTGTAAATAGTGAGACTCGTGCTCTTTTTGAGCATTGGGATTCTTATACTAGAAATGTCGAACAAGCATGGGATTTTTTTAATTGGTTGGCTCAGGATACTTATCAATTTGATATTAGTTGTGCTAATTCTTACAACCCAGTCCGTTGCATCCCTGATCATGCCTCTCCTTTGTGTGAAACCTGCCATTGTTCTGATCATGACAATACTTCTTGTCCTTATTATATTTCTGATGATAGCCTTGCTAGAATTAGTAGTATGATAGAGACAATGACAAAACAATAAGCTGAGTTTGAAAATAAAATGTGGGAGTTTGACTTATCACATAAGACTGACCTTAGGTTTAGTTCTCCTGAACATGATGTTTGTTTGTGTGATGATGGTGCATCTTTTACTCCCCTAGAATCCGGACTAGA
>NCQV01134080.1:0-12581 GCA_002740545.1 Lophocereus schottii | reverse complement strand
GTAATATTATCTGATTTAGCTTTTAATAATATGGTTTCATCTAAAGTAGGTTTTAATATATATTTTGGATTAAGTTGGGATGATAGTAATTTGAAATATGCTTTGTAAGTGATAGCAAAATTTCTTAAAAGCTCTCAAAATTGAACTTTTAAATCATTTTGAATATTAGGAAGATGGATATCTAACATTAAAGTATTCATAATCCAAGGGTCATTTGAATCTACCGAATAATTTGGACAACAATTAAAATATATAGGACCATTGTAAATACTAGTTTGAATAATAGCTAATAATGAAATCTTTGTAATGTATTAATCTACTGTCTCTTATGGCCATGAATATCGGACAATCTAATCCTAATCTTGTTAAAGGTTCGAGTGCAACTTGAATCATACCAAAATGAATGTATCAATATTTCTCTTTATATTTTTTAATGGTAACTTTTGAAAGTAATTTAATAGTTTGAAATTTTTCGTCTAAACTAAATGTTTCTTCATGATCCTTTATTGATAAAGAGCACTGAAATCAAACTTGCCCATTTGATAAATTGTTTCTATTTTTTGTTTAGGAATTTTCCAATTAAAAAAATCAATTTGACAACTAACTTCCTTGCTGCTAACTACATTAGAGTTCTTACTACTACTAAACTAAAACGATCTCTAAAACCAAGAGGTCATCTGAGTTACGTTTGAACACTTAGCTAGGAGTCATGCACATTGTACTGGGACCACTGAGAGCGCCCTACCGGGACCACCTAACACACGGCTGACCAACGGACTTACTGGGGCTGACCAGCAGCTGACCAATGCTTGCAACTGCTAGATACTAACTAAATAGACAAACTTGGCTCTGATACCAATCGGGGGTAGGATCGACCTAGGCGGGTAGGATTGAAGGCCTAGATGCGGGATTAATGCAGCACGGGAGCGAAGTAGCAAAATTGATGTTATACAAAGCATATTTTTGAAATAATGATCAAAACGAAATTGGAAATAATGGAATTGAAATGAACAAAACAGATAAATAAAAACTTACTTTTATTTAAATTACTAAAACTTAGTCCAAGGATTCGAATTAAAGCACTTGGTCATGGAGCACAAGGGAGAAGGAGAAAGCTATTTGAGAGGAGAGTGGATTACAGCAGTGAGGTTGTGAATTGGCTGTGCAAAGCTTGTAAGGCTTGCAAAGCTCTCTAAGGCATTGAAAGGTGTGCCTGATACAATGCTATGGCGTATCTGTTTATAAAATACAACATGGAATTAATTGTTTACATGCGAACGGTAAAGATTGAATAATAAAATGGAATCTTGTGCTGATAACTTCTGGCAACAATCTTGAATTATTGATGCTTCTTGTTGAACTTGGATTGGAAGCACGTCAAAAGTGAAGCAGTATTGAGTAATAATGGATTTTGAACTGTTCTTGAATTATTGTTCTGATGAGCTGTCTTGAACAGTGACAAATTGCATAAACGCTGATAATGAGTCATAGTCTTGCATAATTACTTTTCTTAATAAGTCATCTCTTTTTATGTTGACATGTTGATGAGTCATGATAAATCATAATTGTTTTTGATTGATTGCTAGACACACATTGATGAGTCATCATAATGGCATTTTTGATGTATTTGGATTGATTGCTGGATATTCCTCCCTAGGGTCTGAGATGGATTGATGTGGGAAATGATGGAATCCTGCAAAACATATTAGTAATGAAACCCGTTTTTTTTGGGATAAATACTAGGAGTAGAAAATCTATTCAATGGCCATAGGGATCTCGAGCACGGGACCACCCCATGGGTCATAAGTTGTATGAATTGAGGATGAGGATGAATATGATGAAGTGGCTTTGGATATTAATAACAATTGTTTTTGTTTTTTGAGTAATTAATCTCTTTTTTGAGTAACTGGAGTTCATCAAGTTTATTAGATGAGGTAACTTTGCATTTATTTTTGGAGTTGATGATGTGATCCTTGCAAAAATTCTCTTGTTAAAACATCTGGTAAAGAATTATCTTTGCCTTGAATAAATTCAATTTCAAAATCAAATGCAGATAAAATAGGTTACCAGCGAGCAAATATTTTTTTAGAAACAATGCTTTTAACATCTTTTAGAAGAATTTATTTTGCATATTTGTAATCTATGCGAAGAAGAAATTTTTTTTTAATAAATCATCTTGAAATTTTGAAACACATAAAACGATTGATAAAATTTCCTTTTTAATTGTTGAATAATTTTTTTGGGCTTCGTTCCAAATGCCAAAATGGTATCGGACTATTTGTTCAATAGAATCAGAGGTGAGTTTCTTTTGTTTAAGTATACCGCCATAATCTATTTCTGATGCATCGGTTTGAACTATCATGAATGCATTTGGGTGCGGTATTCCAAGACATGGTGTAAGGCTTTGACCTTTTTTTTGAGTATTCGGACAATATTGGTATGTTCTTTAGACCAAGGAGGGGATTTTTTCGTAATCGTTGATATAGAGGTTCACAGAACTTTCTTAGATTTGGAAAAAAGTCAGACACATAGTTAAGACAACCTAAAAATCATTGTAATTGAGTTTTATCTTTAATTTTGTTGGGAAATTTATCTGCAAATCAATTGCTCTAGCAATTGGGTGTATAGTCTCTTGGTAGATATCTTGTCCTAGAAACCTAATTTTGGTTTGGAATAATTTTATTTTAAACGCAGATACAACTAATCCGTTTTTCTTGATAACATGTAAAAAAGTATGAAGATGTTTAAAGTGTTGGTCAATACTATTTGACTAGACAAGGACATCATCTATATAAACTACTGTGAAATGAGTGTAAGGATTGAAAATATCATTCATAATGTTTTCAAACTCTGAAGGTGCATTTTTTAATCCAAAGGGCATAACATTCCACTCATAATATCCGAATGGAACTGTAAATGCTGTCTTATACCGATCTTCCTCTATAATTTGAATTTGCCAAAAACCACTTTTCATATTAAATTTTGAGAATATTTTTGCATCATATAAGCAATTCAGTAGATCATGTTTATTAGGAATTGGATATCTGATCCATTGTAATACTTTATTTAATGGTTTATAATTAATAACTAAACGAGGGACGCCTCACTCTTTTTCTACTTGATTATTAACATGAAATGCTGCACAGCTCTAAGGAGATTTAGATGGTCTAATTAATCCCTTTTTTAATAATGTTTCTACTTCTTTTTTACAAAATTCAACGAGTTCTTAATTCATTTGAATAGGTCTAGCTTTTGTTGGACTATTTTTTTTGAGAAATCTTTTCATAAGGAGGTGATATTATATGTTTTTTCTTTGCCAAAATGCATTGGGAAGATCAGAACATACTTCATTCTTAAACAATTCGTGCAATTTGTGTATTTTCTTTTGGATAGAGGATTGATGTAACCTTTCTTCAATTTTTTTATAAACAATTTCATTTTGTAAAAAATAAATATGTTTTTTTCTTTTCATGAAGAAGATCACTTCGCTTTAATATTGGGAAATTTTGCAATAAAGATAAATCTTTTTGATAAACAGGGGTATTAAATCTGAATAATATTGTTGTTCCCATAATTTCTATATGCACACCAATTTGATCTACTTTAAATGGACGAATTTGAGTAATGAAGGAGTTTCAAGAATAATTTCTTGACATATATCTCGTACTAAACTAAATGAGTTTTTAAAACAATATCCTTGATTGCATATGTAATCATTTGATAATTTATACTTAATTTGTAATGCCATACCATTAGCAGTAGAAGTCGTTCTTTTATTTTTTCATAATATATAGAGGAAATTAATCATTCTCCTATACAATTTTGATCTGCACCACTATTTGATAGTGCAATAGTATTTGATTCAAAACTATCTTTAATTTCAAGAGTGATATGAACATACCATTTTTGAAAATTTATTTGATTAATAGTTGAAATAAATTATTGATCAGTAGAGATATCTTCTAATTGAATGTTTGAAGAAGAAGATTTGTTTTCTGTTAATGCTAATCTTACTTCTAATTCAAGATCTTTTGTCTGTAATGAACAAAAATCTTTTTGTAAATTTTTAATTTGTTTTTTTAAAATATTAATTTTGATTTTGTATTCTTGAATATAAACTACTTTTAAAATATTTGGAATCTCACGTGTTTCAAATATTTTATCGATACTTACCTTATGAAGAGTTTCTAAAGGGTCTTCTTTTATTAAGATACTTTTCAGTTTTTGTAAATATTCTTTTCTTAATTCTGCATCTTGAATTTGATTAATTAAATCCAATAAAAATTCTTTTTCACTATTATTAGCGGTTATGACATTAATACACTTATAGCATATTCTTGAGGACTCATTGCTTATTGAATATTCACTTCAATCACTTTCTAATTCATTGATATTATTGTCTTCATAATCAGAGGAGGATGATAAATTTTCTAATTGACTAGGCATATCTTTGAGTTCAAATAATAAAATTAATTTATCTTAAATATCTGGATGGTCTGCACATATTTCATTTAGTTTCTTTTTAACTTTAAAATTTTTGCATAATGACCTGGTTTGTGACATTTATAATAAGTATTAGTATTACTGGTTTTCTTTTTTTTATAGTAGTCTTTTTAGGACTTACTTTTTTGTAATTTAGATTTCGTGTATTATATTGTTTCTTCTTACTAATTTGAGTTTTTCTTCATTTTTTTTTACAGATAGAGCTTCTAACTTTGGAAGGCAAAATGCTTCAAAAAATAGGCTAATTCTTTTCGTTTAGTGACTTTATCTGTTGAATATCTCGCTTGTAATTTAAATTAATTGCATAATGAAATTCCTTCTTTTTCAATAAAACTTAATAATTGACCAAACATAATTTGTTCGAATGGAATTGGACCTTTACCTATGACTTCACTTAATTTATTAAATATTCTAGGAGAAAATAAAGATGGTAATCCTGAAACAAATTTTTCTTTCCAATAAGGTTGAGAATAGTCTCCTCTTTTTAATAGGTATGTTAAAAATGTGTCTTTAAACCAATTGTAATCTTCGAGAGTTGGATATTTCAAATTTGTTAAAAGACTATCTGTTACAACATCAATATCTTTAGGACCTTTGAGGAAATTAGTAACAATTGTGTAAATTAATGTTTCTATATTGTCAGGTTGTCCTTGAGAATTTGTGTGAGTTTTGATTTTATTACGTTCATCCTCTTGAATATAATTCCCCCACCAATTTTTAAGTATACCAGTGAATCCGGAGATTAATAAATTAAAAGCTTATAAATCTATTCAATGTTTAGTTGAATAAGTTGTATAAGCAATCAACATTCTTTGGAGTGTTACTAATATTTTATGGTCACGATGACCATCAATATTCCACTCATATGTTGAATCACCAGCAAAATTTTGAATAATTATTGTTCTAGCACCTTCAAGATGAAGATCTGGAAGAGTTTCCTTGGAAGAATATGGATTTTTTTATATATTTTATTAATATTTTGGAAATCATCATCTGATTGAGATAAATCTTTTTCTAAAATATTAATTGTATTGTTAGTTGAAGTTTCTGCTTCTTTTAATTTCTCATCTATTTTTAAAATTAAGAGATTACCAGTATCTAGCAGTTCTAATCTATTTGAGTGTCCTATTTTAAATAGGGGTTTTGCAATATCATCTAAAAAGTTTAGCTTATTCTTTTTAGTATCGTTAATATCTAAATTTTCTAATTTTTCAGTTAATGAATCAATTTCCTGTTTTTTAACAATTGTTTCAATTTGAGTGGAGACTATATTGACTTGTTGAGGCACCGTATGTAATACTGGATTTGTATAATTATTTTGATAATATGTCTTTTTAATATCACTGAAAAGTAATTGACTATCTTTTGGATCATTTCTACCTATTTTGAATGAAATTGGCGGAATATTATCTTCAGAGGTAGTTAATATAATTTCTTCTAATGGAGGAGTAAAAGAAGTAATTATTTGACTATTTTTGAGTGTGCATTTTTTAGCAAAATTAATATTAGTATTTATTTCTTTGATATGGAATGGGTCTGGAAGATTATGATCAGAGGCAAATATAGCCCATCAATTGAAGAAAGGAACATTTACTTTATGTCCTTCCATAAATGAATACCACTCTTCTCTAATAAATGATTGTGCATTTAAATCAAAGTGTGAAAGGAACCATTCTCTTTTGGCTTTATTCTCTATTGAATTAAAATTTTGTCGTAAATAATCTTTATTGATTTCAAATGGCCTTGAAATGACATTAATTGAAGAAAACGATGGGGTTGCATAGTTGACTGAGTCGGTGAACCTATGGAAGAAGTAGCTTCATCTATTGGCTCAGCTATTGGAGCTTTATAATAAATTTTTTGAGTATCTTCTACTTGAGTATCTTTCAAATAATCATAATTAGATGACCTAGAAGGTATTGAATATGAGGTTCGAGGGAGTTTCATATTTTTTGAAAATCTTGAAGATGATCCTTTTTCTCTGCTTGAATTAAATCTTATTAGTATTCTACCATTAGGCTCTTCTTTTATTTATTACATATTCTTTTGGGCAATATTTCTTTGTGGTCTAGTATTGTGAATAATAAATTCTTGAGGAATAGTAATTTCATTCCATTTTAATAACTTAAGAGTAAAAGTAGTAATATTATTTGATTCAGCTTTTAATAATATAGTTTCATCTAAAGTAGGTTTTAATATGCATTTTGAATTAGATTGGGATGATAGTGATTTGAAATATACACTGTAAGTAATAGCAAAATTTCTTGAAAGCTCGCGAAATTGGACCTTTAAATCATTTCGAATATATTAGGAAGATGGATATCTAACACTAAGATATCCATAATCCAAGAGTCATTTAAATCTACTGAATAGTTTGGACAATAATTAAAATATATGGGACCATTGCAAATATTATTTTGAATCATAGCTAATAATGAATCTTTGTAACATATTAATCTATTGTCTCTTAGGGCCATGAATATCGGACAATTGCAACTTGAATCATACCAAAATGAATGTATCGATATTCCTCTTTATATTTTTTAATAGCAACTTTTCAAAGTAATTTAATAGTTTGAACTTCTTTATGTAAATTAAATGTTTCTTCATGATCCTTTATTGATAAAGCGGCAATGAAATCAAACTTACCTATTTGATAAATTATTTCTATTTTTTGTTCAGGAATTTTCCAATTAAAAAAATCAATTTAACAACTAACTTCCTTGCTGTTAACCACATTAGAATTCTTACTACTACCTAAACTAAGACGATCTCTAAACCAAAAAGCCTTCTGAGTTTCGATTGAACACTTACCTAGAAGTCATGCACATTCTAACGGGACCACTGGGACTACTCCACCGGGACTACCCAGCACATGGCTGATCAACGGACTTACCGGGGCTGACCAACAGCTGACCAATGCTAGCAGCGGCTAGACACTAACTTGCTGGCTATTCAAATAGCCTCCTCCATCTCAAGATCAACCTAAGCGGGTAGGAGTGAAGGCCTAGACTCCAACAGCTCAAGATCCCTATGACTATTGAGTAGATTTTCTACGTCTAGTGTTATTCAAAAAAATCAAAAAAAAAAAAAGATTTATGTCTTTCCATAAATGAATATCACTCTTGTTTAATAAATGATTGTGCATTTAAATCAAAGTGTGAAAGAAACCATTCTTTTTTGGCTTTATTCTCTATTGAATTAAAATTTTATCGTAAATAACCTTTATTGTTTGCAAAGGGCCTTGAAATTACATTAATTGAAGAAAACGATGGGGGTTGCCTAGTTGAGTGAGTTGGTGAACCTATGGAAGAATTAGCTTCATTTATTGGCTCAGCCATTGGAGCTTTATAATAAATTTTTTGAGTATCTTCTACTTGATTATCCTTCAAATAATCATGATTAGATGACCTAGAACGCATTGAATATGAAGTTTGAGGGAGTAATTTAATAGTTTGAAATTCTTCGTCTAAAAAAAATGCTTCTTCATAATCCTTTATTGATAAAGCAGCATTGAAATCAAACTTACCTATTTGATAAACTGTTTCTATTTGTTGTTTAGGAATTTTCCAATCAGAAAAATCAATTTGACAATTAACTTCTTTGCTGTTAACTACATCTTACTACTACCTAAACTAAGATGATCTCTCAACTAAGAGGTCATCTAAATTACATTTGAACACTTAGATAGGAGTCATGCACATTCTACTGGGACCACTGGGACCACCCCACCGGGACGACCTAACACATAGCTTACCAACGGAATTACCAGGGTTGACCACAGCTGACCAACGCTAGCAACAGCTAGACACTAACTAAATAGACAAACTTGGCTCTGATACCAATCGGGGGCAGGATCGACTTAGGCAGGTACGAGTGAAAGCCTAGATGCAGGATTAATGCAGCAGGGGAGCGAAGTAGCAAATTGACGTTATGCAAAGTATAATTTTGAAATGAAGATCAAAACGAAATTGGAAATAATGGAAATGAAATGAACAAAATAGATGAAAAAAAGATTTCTTCAATTGGTGGGCTATATTTGCCTCTGATCATAATCTTCCATATCCATTCCATGTCAAAGAAATAAATACTAATATTAATTTTTTAAAAAAATGGACACTCAAAAATGGTCAAATAATTGCCTCTTATACTCCTCCATGAGAAAAAATTATATTAACTACCGTTGAAGGTAATATTCCCGCAATTCCATTCAAAATAGGTAGAAATGATCCAGAAAATAGTCAAGTACTTTTAAATGACATTAAAAAGGTATATTATCAAAATAATTATACAAACCAAGTATTACATACAATGTCTCTATAAGTCAATATGGTCTCCACTCAAATTGAAGCAATTGTTAAAAAACAAGAAATTGATTCATTAACTGAAAACTTAGAAAATTTAGATATTAACAATAATAAAAAAAGCCAAACTTTTTAGATGATATTGCAAAACCCCTATTTAAAATAAGACGCTCAAATAAATTAGAACTACCAGATACTGGTACTCTTTTAATTATAAAAATAGACGACAATTTAAAAGAAGCAAAAACTTCAACTAACAATACGGTTAATATTTTAGAAAAATATTTATCTCAATCAGATGATGATTCTCAAAATATTAATAAAATATATAAAAAGGAATTTCCATATTATTCCAAGCAAACTCCTCTAGATCTTCATCTTGAAAGTGCTACAACAATAATGATTGAAAATTTTGCTGATGATTCAATATATGATTGGAATATTGATGGTCGTAATAACCACGTAATATTTGTAACATTCCAAAGAATGTTGATTGCTTATACAGCTTATTCAACTAAACGTGCAATAGATTTACAAACTTTTGATTTATTAACCTCTAGATTCACTGCTATATTCAAAAATTGGTGGGAGAATTATATTCAAGAGGATGAATGTAATAAAATTAGAACTCACACAAATTCTCAAAGACAACCTGACAATATAGAAACATTAATTTATACAATTGTTACTAATTTTCTTGGAAGTCCTAAAGATATTAATTCTGCAACAAATATCCTTTTAACAAATATAAGATGTCCAACTCTCGAAGATTACAATTGGTATAAAAATACATTTTTAACATACCTATTAAAAAGAGAAGATTGTCGTCAACCTTACTGGAAAGAAAAATTTATTTTAGGATTACCATCTTTATTTTCTCAAAGAATATTTAATAAATTAAGTGAAATCATCGGTAAAGGTCCAATTTCATTCGAACAAATTACGTTTGGTCAATTATTAAGTTTTATTTAAAAAGAAGAAATTTTATTATGCAATGAATTAAAATTGCAAGCAAGATATTCAACAGATAAAGCCGCTAAACGAAAAGAATTAGGTTTTTTTTGTGAAGCATTTTGCCTTCCAAAGTTAGAAGTTTCATCTGTCAAAAAAATGAAGAAAAACTCAAATTAGTAAGAAGAAACAATATAACACACGAAATCCAAATTACAAAAAATTAAGTCCCAAAAAGACTAACAAACACTTGTTATAAATGTGGCAAATCAGGTCATTATGCAAAAAATTGGAAAGTTAAAAAGAAACTAAATGAAATATGTACAGAACATCCAGATATTCAAAATAAATTAATTTTCTTATTTGAACTCAAAGATACGCCTAGTCAATAAGAAAATTCAATATCCTCCTCTGATTATGAAGACAATAAATATCAACGAATTAGCAAGTGGTTCAAGTGAGTATTCATCAAGTAATGAGTCCTCAAGCGTATGCTATAAGTGTATTAATGTCGTAACTACTAATAATAATGACAAAGAAGTTTTATTGAATTTAATTGATCAAATCCAATTTACAGAATCAAGAAAAGAGTATTTATAAAAACTTTAAAGAATCTTAATAAAAGAAGACTCTTTAGAACCTCCTCATAAGGAAGTATCAATAAAATATTTGAACACTTGAGATTCCAAATATTTAAAAGTAGTTAATATTCAAGATTAAAAAATCAAAATTAATATTTCAAAGGAACAAATTAAAAATTTACAAAAAGATTTATGTTCATTACAGACAAAAGATCTTGAATTACAAACAAGATTAGCATTAATAGAAAACAAGCCTTCTTCTTTAAACATTCAATCAGAAGATATCTCTACTGATCAACAATTTGTTTCAACTATTAATCAAATAAATTTTCAAAAATAGTATATTCATATTACTCTTAAGATTAAAGATAACTTTGAATTAAGTACTATTGCACTATTAGATAGTGGTGCAGATCAAAATTGTATAAGAGAATGATTAATTCTCTCTATATATTATGAAAAAACAAAAGAACAACTTCATATCACTAATGGTATGGCATTACAAATTAAGTATAAATTTTTAAATGCTTACATAGACAATCAAGGATATTGTTTTAAAAACTCATTTATTTTAGTAAGAGATATAAGTCAAGAATTTATTCTTGGAACTCTTTTCATTATTCAAATTTATTCATTTAAAGTAGATCAAATTGGTGTGCATATAGAAATTATGGGAACAACAATATTATTCAAATTTATTACCCCTGTTTATCAAAAAGATTTATTTTATTACAAAATACCTCAATATCAAGACAAATCAATGTAATTGAATGTAACAATCTGAAATATTGGTATAAATTAGAAAGGCTTAAAGTCATTAAACAACTCGATAATGATCAAAGGGAATTGCAAGAAATAAATCAACAACTAGAGGATATAAACATCATCTTGCGCAATCATATTGCATCAAGGTTACCCCCAGATTTCAATGAATTTTATAGGAAATGGTTAAACGAACATTATCAATTAGTGTGCCAACATCATGATCTGGAAAAAACCGTAGAATATTGGAAACTAATCTTAGAACACTCAATGCATGCATAGTTGAATATCAAATCATATAGCTTAAACCTATTCAATGTGGAGTAAAGTATTTTCAAAAGTTTTTAAAGGAAAAATTTTTTACAATATTTCCACTATGAGTTTTACCATTTCTGACAACAACTATATTTTATTTTCAGTCATCAACATAAACCAAGATAAATATTATCTGTAGTACTTTTTATTTCAAAACTTCTAAATGATTTATTTTGCAAAAATTCTTACTAAACAAAAGCAATTCTTTCTACTTTTAACACAGGATTCATCAAGGGCAAAAACAATTCTCTGCCAGACTTCTGTAAGGAAAGAGTGATCAAATTTTATTGTTGTAGGAATCAAAATGAGCAACAACAATGACAAAGGCAAAAGCTTACAAGTATTCGATGACTACGATTCCATACAACTGACAAATTACCCACATAAGCCTCTCCTATTCTATCTTCGAGGCCATGAGCTCTACTTTACATCATTTTATGGGCCAAGATACAATGAACAAGCAATCTTCAATATTCATTGATTATCAAGATTGGCACCATTTTGTCGAAATATCTTTTCTACCAATATCTCAAAATCATTAAGGCCTACCAATTACTTATTAAAGATGTCAACAATCATCTAGTACTCATTATTATGCCCACTGGGTATATTCAAACTTTTCGATGGTTTCACCGGCAATTTGAATATTGGACAGCCTTTGAACCTCATATCTTCCAAGTAGTTTCCAAAATATTCCCAGATGTTCACATTTGCCCTTTTGATCAAAGCAACACTCAAATTTTAACACCTTTAAGACATTCTTTACAAATTGACGCTTCCTGCCTCATTCAAACAACAAACGGGTTATGCTGTAAATTTTTACCTGATGATAACTCCTGCTTTCGCTACTAGCCTCTTCAAATGAGCTTGATGAACTCTAGTTACTCAGAAAAGCGATCAAGTTACTCAAAAAAAAAAAAAATTGTTATTAATATCCAAAGCCACTTCATCAGATTCATCCTCACCCTCAGTTCATTCAACTTATGTCCAATAGGGTGGTCCCTGTGCCTAAGATCCCTATGACTATTGATTAGATTTTCTACTCCTAGTGTTATTCAAAAAACACAAAAAAACAACAAAAAAAAGGTTTCATTACTAACGTCTTTTGCAAGTTTCAATCATTTCCCACACCACTCAATCTCAAAACCCCGGGAGGAATGTCCAG
>NCQV01134052.1:0-19363 GCA_002740545.1 Lophocereus schottii | reverse complement strand
CATGCCTGGTAACAACGCAAAAAACTTGTTCGGTGAGAAATAAGCTTTAAAATTTATATTGCAAGTCAACAGTTTATTACCATGTACCTGGGGTGTTGTCCATTGAGAACAAGACTTAGGTTGCCTAGCTTCATCTTAGATTGAATCTAGAGAGAAAGAAACAAAGACTAATCGATAATGTGATCTAAAAACTCAATAGGAGAAAGGACTTAGGTCAGCAGATTAGTCAATAGTGGCTACTTATGCTAGGCATGAGTTTTGAAACTGAGCTCAATTCACAAGTGATCTTAAGGGGTGATTGGTTCGTATAGGGCCACCCAAACCTCCTATCAGAGAGTAGAGGTAACCTTAATCCACAAGTTCACATATTTTCAAAGGGAACCAAAGGTCAAGGTTGGACAATACCAACTTGCACCTAACAAGGCTTTGGGCTATTTTTGTGCCCAATGCTTGTTCTCTCTTCTTCTATCCATATAGGATGAATACCCACCACTCAGTGTGGTTATTTGCCCCATGTATTGGATGGGATGACCTTCCATACATTTCATTAAACACTTGGTGGGTCACACCAAGCTCAATATGCCATCGTAACTCCTAATCCCCAACCCAAGTTGAGGAAAGCTACTCGATAATCATCATTGCAACAATCCGACAATCGCAACTAAGCATGATCAAATAAACTAAGCAAAATAAAGTAAGAGGGGAAGAGAGAGAAAGAAGAACAAACTTTGATTAATGGAATCGAGAATAAAAGTCTTTAAAATCTTCAATCAATAATAATTTAAGAACACTAATCTTGCCTTAACCCTAAATCAAACCTAGAATGTGTTTAAAGTGTGTTTTCACTAGAGAACTTAAGCATAAGCTAAAAATTAGGTAAAACGGGGTATTCATAAGATAAGAAATTGGGAAAGTGTAAGCACTTCCGGCAGGCACGCGAAGGCCAGGCTGTCAACTATACGATAGTCGTTGCCTACCCTGTGCCTTCAATTTTTACTTTTCGTGCTTCCCTGTCTCGCCTCAGGCCTTCATTGACCAATCTTTACTCTCGTATTGCCTTCTTCCATGTACTCACTGCCTTTTCCTTAACCTGAAAAATATCTGCAAAAAAGTCAGAAAGGGGATTAAACAAGGCAACGACATTAAAGGAGGCAAAACAAGCTAAAATCCCTCTAAATCAAAGTGGAAATAGGGTGAAAAGAACCAAAAATGGGATAGAGGATTAGTCAAAATTAAGGTTTATTAGTAATTCTATATTTTCTATTTAGATTATTAGTTTGCATACTTGTTAGAGTATATAGTTTTAGGTTTCTTTTTTTTTGTATTACTGTGTTGTATTTAGTTAATTTTTAGATTTGCATATAGGATTTCATATAGATATGGTAAGGATTGGTTTGAGATAACCTCCGATAATGCTTTTGTTTAGGAAAAATAGCTTTCATGAGCTTGAGTAACTTTTGATGTGAAATCCTTTTGGTGCTAAAATTTTTGAAGGTTTTGTAAATATTTTTTGCTTTAACCCTTATCTTGTTTGAGAACTTTGTTATCCCTTGGAGTCCTTAACACTAATATTGGTACATGGGAGTTATTTTATAATCTTAATGGGACTTCGGTAGATGGCCTATAAGATTTTGAGCCTTATTTGGACTTGTTCATTATATGTAGTCTTTTCTTTGATATGTGAGACTCTTCTATGTTGAATCTCTAGAACTTGCCTTCACTCTTGTTTACAATGACATTGTCATCTACATAGTTGATGATATGAAAGATGCATTTCTTTCTTTGAACATTTCAGCCACATAGCGAAAATGGCCTACCCTTGTGTTACATGTTTATTCCCTTCGCTGGCCCCTTCGTTCTTATATCTGTCTTTGTTGTGAACACTTTATATTAACCCTTGGCCAAACACATGTTTCTAACCTTTAAACTAAGTCTATGGAGCATCACTTCATCTATGTAATGGGTGGTTTTGGAAATAATTGAGTTTAAGTGGCTCTGGTATGTTGGTTTATTGAGGGATTGATATTATTGAGCAGTTGGAATTATTTCTCTCTTATTTGGTTGTATATGTACGTATAAATTAGTTCGTGAATTAATAGTTCGTGATCCAATGACTTTTATTTCATTTCATTTCCCAAAGAAGAATAAAAAAAAGAAGAAAAAAACCAAGTTGAAAAAACAAAGAGAAAAGACAAGAAAACAAAACAAAAATAAAAACCAGAAAAAAAAGCTAAGTGATTGGCATTAGATATGTGAATAGCTTGGGTTCCTTCTTTGTTAACTCATTTCCTATTTCATTTGTCTGGTTTTCATTAAATTGTTGGGTTTTTGAGAGTTAATAAACTTCATAATTACTGGGTGGTTTGTTCGTTGCTCCCCAGTTGTTCAGCTACATAGCTGCACATGCCCAACTTTATTAGCTCACTCTTCCCCTTGACCCTTCTAGCCTACACTACAGCTTAAGTGAAGTCCTTTTGATTTGCATTTTTAGTGGTGAAAAATTTGAGAGTCTTTCCATGCATATGGTATATTGCCTCATTGGAATGATATACTGTATTTCAAACACATAAGTTTGATATCGACCTTGTGGTCTCGAACTTTTTCGACAACCTTCTCCTACCCTCAATTTTGAAATGTTTTGCCCACAACTTGTGGTTACCATTGGTTACTATTCTTGCTATATGCTATGATTTGCCTTCGTTAAGGAGGTCATTATGTTTTCAGTCCTAGATGCATCTCTCCTTGTTTCTAGTGTTTGCTTGAGGACAAGCAACGATTCAAGCATGGCGGAATTTGATCGACGCTTAGAATGCACTCCATTTTAGTGTCATTTTGTTGCATTTTTAGCAAGAGTTATGTACTTTATGTTATAATCTATGCACCTTTGGCTATTTTACGCTTGTGTATGGTTGTTGTTTGCATTTTACAGGTTTTCGAAGCTTTTTTGCCCTTACTTTAACCCTCATTGAGTGTGTTTTGACTGCCCAAGGATGCCCCTAAGTTAGCATGGCTGTGGAGAAGAAGGAAGAACCAAACAATGTTGAGACAGAGGTACCATACATGGTCCATGGTGGCGCCCATGGTCCATGGTGGACCCTCTTCCCCCAGATCATCATGTTTTCTCGTCATTGTTCGACTTCCAGGTAGTTTTAATGCCATGTTTTCTCATGATTGTTCAACATCCTTACAGTTTCCCTATAAAAAGAGGTTGATTTCTGCGTCATTTCCTCATCCCTTATTCCATTTTTCCTCTCTTCAAATTCATTAATTAGATTAGAATTTAGATTAGAGGAAGAGAGAGTGAATTAAAGTGAAGATTTGCAAGGATTCTATGCCAGGTTTACAATCGACGGATTCAATTGTGTTAACTAGATGAGCATTTCTTTTCTCTTGTCTTCTCTTTTCTCATTATCTTTGGATTTATGTTTTGAAATTTCAATTATGATTTTCTTTAAAATTTTGGATTTATGCAAAGACTAGTTAAATTCTTAATATGTCGTTCATCTCTTTGAATATTTTGGAATTGTTTGATTGTTTTATTGGATCCTAGATATTTATTATCTTGTAGGAAATTTGATCACTTTCTTGCTTGTTTTGGGCATTGGATGAGGACCTAAGAAGTGAAATTAAGAACTTGAACTGTAGGATTTGAGTTAATTGTGTGGAGTCTTGAGAAAGTCACATTGTTTAAGAAACCATGAATACGATAATCGCATGCTTAATGAAACTAGAGAAACTGAGAGCCCTTAAGAAATAGTAATTGGTTAGAATTAGGTACTTCACTTCACCTTGAAAGAGGGTCGTGATACTTCAATTATCGGTTTTAAAATAATCTATTATTGAAGAAATGCTCGATTGACACATGAATTGAGAGATTGCTGGTTTGGTACAATTCCTTGATTATTTATCCATTAGATTAGATAGTTGGTTAGTTTAATTTGAATATCAAGTATTGATTCACTTAGCCTATCTTAAGGGGATAAAGCCCAGTAGATCAACCTAGTCCTTATAGCCCTATCAACAGTAGCCCTCACTTTGCCAAACTAAAAAGGCATGAAAGAGAAAAGGACATAATAATTATTTAGAGAGAATTGTGGTCCTAAGTAATAATGTAAAATTTTATTGAATAATATCGAATACTATAATCAGCTAAAATCGTATATTCTGGTTAGGGAGAATATTAAAACCGAAGCTCGTAGCAATCTAGTAGTAAACACATGTACCTTCTTATATCTTTTTAGCTGAACTCACTGTCGAGTCCTACTTGATCTTTGATGCTTCGCTATGTCCAATTTGGATGTGGGCATTGACCCCAGTTTGCACGTAAAATTCGACTAGTACCAAGGTCCATTTCTCATTGGATTTGGCGCACTTTTCTATAGCTATAAATCAAGTATGCTCCGAATTTTCGCCAATTCACTATGAGATTTCTTATGCTAAATAAATAGCTACCATTTCATTTAAGAAGATGTTGAGGTCCTGGTTCTTGTCCCTTGATGCTATAGATAAGCATGACCTTAAGAGTTTCCATCTATGTGCTCCTCTTGGCTTGCGCCGAGTTGAAATTTTCTGGGACCTCTTTAGAGGTGCTATAACTTTTTGGGATCTTTAAACACATGTCTTGTGTTTTGGAAAGCATGAACTATGCCTACTAGTGGAGGAGTTTAGTGCTATCTTTGGCCTCGTCCTATATTATACTCCTATTTCACTTATCACTTTTAGGAGCTTTTCTTCTGTCTATAGTCATTTCTTAGGCTTAGATGATAAGGATGTGGCCGTTATATTGTTTAGGGAGGAGGTTGACCTTGTTACCTTACTTTCTTATCTTTAAAAGAATGGTCGAGCTATTGAGATATCTTAGGAATAGGGCTACCTTCCGGGGTCACCTCTAGGCCTTCCTCTTCGTGGCTGGTACTACGAATAGGATCTTACGTTTTTTGTTGGGTATTGCTAAGGCAGTGCATTAGGACTAGGCTCTTATGGTACTCATTATTACTATGACTATCTTATGTTCGGACCATTCCTGGGCTGTTGAGGGAAACCCTTGCACTAAAGTGGGTACTAATCATGCTTCGATTCATTTTGGATATGCTTACGGTTACCTTAGCTACTTTTTTTTATTGAAGTAGGAGTGGGTTCTTAGGTAATCAGTATGGGTAGTTTATTAAGTATATGTATGATGCTTCGACTATGACTTTGCAATTTCACTTTTCATGCAATGCTAATGCAAAAATCTTATGCATGCCTATGATGACCCTAGTGCACATTAGCCCCCACCCTTCCCCGCACCAAAAAAGATATAAAAAAGAAAAGGACATGATTAGTATTTATAGAGAAATGTGGTGTTAAAAATCCAAATTTTTATTGAGTAATATCAAATATTATGACCAACTGAATCCTCATTTCCGGCTAGGGAGAATATTAAACCCAAAGCTTATATCAGACCTAATAGCAGACATGGATATCAGTCGGTATCCTTGTATTGGGCTTCACTATCGAGTCCTACTTGATCTTTGATGCTTCGATAAGTCCAATTTGGATTTAGTCGTTGCCTTCAATTATAGGTAGGAACGTAGCTAGTACCGAGGCTGATTTACAGTTGAATTTATCTCATGTCTCTGCAACTATAAATTAGGGCCACGTATACTATAAATTTTCAGCAATTCACAATGAGATTTCCTGAGCTAAAAAAATAGCTACCATGTTATTTGAGATCCTTTCACTTCTTATTACAAATAAGCATGAACTTAAGTGTTTCAATCTGAGTAGTCTTCTTAGGTGACACCAGGTTAAAATTTCTTAGGACCTCCTTAGAACTGTTGCCACTTTCTAAGGTTATGAATTTTATGTATTCCGTTTTAGGTAGCATGAACTATAACCATTGGTAAAGGAGTTTAGTGCTACCATTGGCTTTCCCCTCTATTGTCCTCCTGTGTTCACCAAACACTTCTTGAGTGATTCTTCTCTATATAATCATTCTTTAGGTTTAGATGATGAGGATGTGGCCCCTATTTTGTTTGAGGAAGAGGTCAACTTTGCTTCCTTACTTTTCTACCTTGAAAAGAATGGTCAAGCTATTGATGACGTATTTTTAGGCTTAGGGCTACCTTCCTGTGTCTCCCTGGGGACTTCCCATTCGTGGGTGGTACTGCCAATAGGGCTATATTATTTTATTGGGTGTAGTCAAGGCAGTTGATCAGGACCAAACTATTCTGCCACTCATTGTTGCTAAGGCTATCTTATGTCTAGACCGCATTTATCATCACTTAGATAATTTTTTCTCGAGCAACCCGCTGCTGCTGCAGGTAACTTCCCGAGGCTGTGCACTGGGTCATTTATTGGGCTTTTTCCAATTTCTGTTCTGTGTCTCTTATCTTTTTTGTAAAAAGTGGTAGGCCGGTGGACATTTTCTTAGGCCCTATTAATTTACCCTTTATATTATTAGCATGTAGATTTGAGCTACTAGAGCACGTGAGACTTATACAGATCATAAGGTGTATGCAAACGTACCTAGCCGTATGATTTGGTCAAAGGAGGAGACTGCACAAAGATCAATCTAAGGTGAACTAGACAAACTTCATGGAGAAAGATCCTCCCTTTTGTTGGGTCGTCCGATAGTGGCGTATACATCAATTTGTTTCTAATTGGGAAACATTTTCCAACGTATGCCTTCTCGACTTCTTTTAAGGGACTTATTATTTTCCAAATTGGGTGATGTGGCAATGTTGGCGTAGGCTCTACATCCCTACACTGGACTACGCTTTCATCAAGACCCACAAAAATGAATATTGTTATATTAAGCCTTCTAAAGGTTGTTGCCTTCTCTTCCTATCATTGTGATGTCATTTATTCAACGCACTCTATGTGTCTCCCAACAGTATCTAAAGTGGATAATCGAAAGCACTAAGGCAAGGAAGGTTATTTTACGTTAATATAGTTTCTACCAAGAAATGGAGGGCTGGGGTCGGCTTGCCTCAAAGGGAAAGAAAAAAATAAAGGATCTCACCCCCAAAAGACACCTCCCTATTGTGAAGGACAAGAACTTAAAGGAATCTTAGGAATTTTAGTTGTGCCTTTACATGTTTTGTTTTAGGATAATGTTTAGTGCTTTCTCATAATTGTGTACGATTAGTACTCTCACTTTGTGTTGTATGCCCTTAAAGTTTGAATGGTAATAAAAGTTTTAATTTTACTCCCCTTAACATTAACAGTACTTGGTCCTCTTGCATAATCCCTTTTCTTTACATTTGGCCTAATGTGCAGTGAGAGTGACCTAGCCGAACTCACTAGGTGCCCGATCCATTTTGTTCCTCTATGTCACAACAACTTAGAGTTGTTCTCATTTTTTCCCTTTTCTACAAAATAATATGAAATTAAGTCAGGCCATTCAGGCTTCCTACATATCCGAAATACAAAAATAGGCGTTTGTAGTTCATGACACATTTTTGTGTAGGCATCGAATGAGCCTTTGAGAACATGTTATGGGTTAACTAATAGTCTATGTGGGATTTTAAGCATAATATTCCTTCAATATATCGCAGTTTGTATACTAAGTATACTCCTCTCCATTCTGATTTATGAGTTTCACCAATGCCCCCGACAATATGGTCTTTATACTTTATGGACCTAACTAGATAGGTCTAAATTTTCCACTTGGATCCTATATTGGTGCCCTTCTCCCTTTCCAAATCGAATCACCCTCGAGTAGATGCCTTAGTTCAACCAGTTTATTCAAAGTTCTTAAGACTCGAACTTGGTGAATCTAGACATCGTGTAATGCACTTAATGTCTTTTCGCGTAGCATTGCCAACTCATCACATCGAGCTTTCATCCAATTTAATTCTAGGATTTGGTTTTCAACAGTCACGCTATGTAAGTGTACTGGCATTTCTATCACGAGAACCGTCTCCATTTTGTATACAAGTAAGTAGGGAGTTGCCGCTATGGAAGCACGAATTTTTGACATCCTATACTTCCAAAGACTGAATGTGAATTTTTCAGGCCAGTGCTTATAATTTTCATTCATTTCTTCAATTATTCTTTGAAGCTTCTTTTTTTTTTTTTTTGCTGTTCGATCGCTCCTTTTGACTGAGAATGATATTAGGGATGATTTATGATGCTAAATTTTATACTTTTCAAGCCAGGTTGCTACTTTATTCTTAAAGTGACTGCTTTGATAACTAATCAATCCGTATGGGATTCCATACCTACAAATGATGTTGTTTAAGATGAATTTAGCCACGTGCTCGAAAGTAATTTTTGCATAACAAGTTGTTTCTACCAATTTTATAAAGCAGTCAATTGCTATAAGCACATATTCATGCCCGCCGGTCCCTTTTGGCATAAGATTGTTGATAATTTACATTTTCCAAACTAAAAAGAGCATGCGAAAGTTGTTGAAATGAAAGAAGGAGGTTGATGTTACAAGTTAGCATGTACTTAGGATTTGTGATACATACTTACATACACATGGCAATCCCCCTTTTATCAGACCAGTGATAACTCATATTTTTATTAGTAATTTTTATTCTCTATTTTATATCTTTTTTTGCGTCTTTAAGTCTCATTTCAAGTAAAAATAATGCACATTTTGTCTTTGAATGTAAGGAGTGAGATAAAGAAGAATTCAAGCATAAATTTCGAATTTCAAGCACAATGTGGCAGCCCACAACCCAATCCCACAGCATACTTAGTCTCACACTTCTCTTTCTCTCCCTTCTTTATTTTGGTGGCCCATCATGATTTTAGTTCCTGAAGAAAACTCAACCATTGATTTAACATGCTTGACCTAGTCCAATTAGAAGATGTGGATGATATTTAGTTGCTATTTTGGGAATGAAACTAGTGGATTTGCATGAAAAGTAGGGAAGGAAGAGGGGCAAATTCCACTATAAATAGAGAGCCAAAGGGGCATCATGAAGGAATCGTTCATCCCATTCATTCTTAATTTTCACTCACCTCTTGCTCCTATTGTTAGTAATTAGAGAGAATTTATGCTTGGCAAAATTATTTGAGTTGAGAGAATTAGAAAAAAGCTAAGCAAGTTCACTATTTATTTTTTTTCTTTCATCACTTTTGTGAGTCTAATTAGAGGGAGTTTGATCTTTCACTGTGTTAGTGTTTTGTAAAATAAAAATCAAAGTTTGGTTATATGGATTAAAGTATACCATTAGTTGAACTGTGACTAGTCTATTTTCAATGATATTTTCTCTACCTATGATTAGCTAGCATGTTTATCAAGGATTGAGATCGATCCTTGACACACTTTGTTGATTTTTCTAATTTAATTTGGGGATAATATTATTATCTTTTTCTATTGCATAATTTCAAGTTATTTGAATGGCTTTTAATTTAGTATACAATTCATTTCAATTGTTTATACATGTTTTACAATGGATTAACTTGCTATGTCATTCATGTTAGACCTTATTGGCTAATATAATAATTATGCAATCCTGTTTAAAATTTTTGGTTATTGCTCGATTAAACAAGACTAAAAATTAGATGAATCATGTCCAAATTGAATAATTTATACTAACTGCTAGTTCACTTTATTTATTAATAACTATTATTCATTTTTCTATTCTATTGGCCTTAAGCTTGTACCTTAAGAGTTTTGAAGAGACTAGTTAAACCTCAATTGAATTTAGTAATTCGATACTAAGAGCTTTGATGAAATCGAAATCCTGGTATCTCTCTTAATTGATCTCTCTTTGTGTATTGATTAACATTTTCTCTCTTATTTCCATTTTTGCTTTCTTGATTGTTCTTATTATTGCTAATCTCCTCAGTAATTCTCTTCACTAGTTGAGAAACACAAAAGTCACTTTCATTCTTTATGGTACACGACCTCAGAATACTTACTTTGCTACAATCATCTTATGAACTTGCAAGTAAGTTAGGTTTTTTTAAAGTACAAAAATCAATAGCAATAATACCCTATTCTCTGTACCTTATTAGCAAACATTCCATGATTCATATGCAACCCGCATTCCTGATTATGAACTTCTTTCATAATCTCATGAGCTTCATGATGGGTTACACACCCTTCAATGAATTATTGTGAGGCTAACAACCTTAATGTGTTGGGCTTTTGGGGAGAATCCTAGCGCATGTTCTTTCTTTGTCAGTATTCATAAATGTCATTGCACCAAGTCATGAAGGCCACATAGTATATAATCGTGCTGTAATAGTGAATCAGCTTATTGCTCCTCTGTATTGTTGATGGCATTGAATGGACACCTCTTGGGACGTTAACTATTGAAGCTAGTTTTGTGAAGGTGGTTGCGCATTGGTTGTCCTCTTGAGGGAGATTTTTATATGTGATATGGGTAAAATGTATGGTAATATCCATTAAGTGAGCTTGGTATGGTGCTAAGACTTTAGTTATTACCTTTGTTTCTTGACACCTATCTCTGCAACAACTTGTGACCTAATGATACAAGCTTCATACTCTGCCATGTTATTGGTAACCTCAAAGTCTACTTTAACTGAGATTAGCGCATGTCGCTTCTACTGATGCCAACCGCAAATCCTTTCTGATTTGAAGACCCATCGAAGCACATTCTCTATACGTATTCTTCTATTTAGAGGACTTCTTCATCGGGTAAATCAAAATGTTTTTCTCATTGATCTGTAGTTGGAAAGTCTGCTAGGAAGTCAGATACAACCCTTCCTTTGGTGTACTTTTACGGAATGTAGTGTAAATGGAATATTGATAACATTATGATCCATATGCCCACCTTGCCACTTATGACTGGTTATTGAAGCAAATATCCTATGGGATCCATTACTGCTACTTCCTTTATTTATAGGTTAGCATGTGGTGCCTAAGCCTCTCAGTTGCCCATACCAAGCCTAGAGCAATTTTTCCAAGGACATATAACGGGTTTCATATTTAAGGAACTTTTTACTTATGTAGTACATAACTTTTTCTTGTCCTTCTATTTTCTAGGCTAGCATGACCCCCATAATAGCAGTTGTCATTGTGAGGTATAATATTAGTGGAACACCCAGCGATGGGGGGTATTTAGAACTGGTGGATTGGATAGGTATTCTTTGGTCTTATGAAATGACTCATGGCACTCCTAGTCTCATTTAGTCTTCATTCCTTTCTTCAATTTCTTAAAGATAGCCTCATACACCATTATTAACTTTGATAGGAAGCAATTAATGTATTGCACATTCCCCAAGAATCCTTGTATCTCCTTTGCAATCTTAGGCAGTGGCATTTATTGTATTACCTTGATATTCAAAGGATCAACCTCAATTCCTTGGAGGCGAATGACATACTCCAGCAATTTGCCTGAAGTGACTCAGAATTCACACTTTTATAGATTCAAACTTGTGTTGTATTTTCTGAGTTTGGTGAAGAACTTTTGAATAGTTGAAACATGTCCATCCCTTTGCTTAGATTCTATGATCATGTCATCTACACATACCTCATCCTCTTTGTGCATGAAGTCATGTAGTATGGTGGTAGGTGTCCTTTAGTAGGTAGCCTGACATTCTTTAACCCAAATGGCATCATGGTATAACAGTAGATCCCCCATGGGATGATTGAGATAGTCTTTTCTGTGTCTTCTAATGCCATCTTAATGTGGCTGTAACCAGCATACACATGAATAAAGGAAGGAAAGCGTGACCAGCTGTGTTATCGCAAAAAAAAATCTATATGCGACAGTGGGAAGTGATCTTTTGGACTTAATTTATCAAGATCTCTAATATCTATGCACATTCTCACTTTCCTGCCCCACTTTAAAACTCACACAACGTTTGCCACTGATTAAGTGTCGTGTGCGACCATAACAAACCTTACATCCAGTTGTTTACGCATATCCTCCTTTATTTTTAAGGGCCATGCCAATTTGATCTGACAAAGCTTTTGCTTTATCCTTTTTCCATCTGGATAGAGAGGAATTTTATTCTCACCAATATCTTGGTCAAAACCCGACATGTATTTATAGGGCCATTTGAAGACATCTAAAAAAATTCATGCAAGAGTGAAGTAAAAGTTCCTTATTCCTCAACGGTTAGCAATTTTCCTATTTTGAGTTCTTGACACTCATCAGGAGTCTACTAGACTTGTTGGAAAGAGGATTAGGCCTTATCCTCATGGGACGCTTTTTCTATGACCTTATGAATAAATGTAAACGAAGTTAGTTTTTACATTCCTCTACCTCTTTGTCTGTCGGGGACAGCATGTACCTTACTTTCGTTATGAGTTTGACTTATTTTTTACCTTTATTCTTGGGTGTAGCGTGTTTTGGGTGGCTCGTCCCCCACTGTCTGAGTTCAGATTACGTGACATGCTACTATTATTGCTTGACTAGCTTGCTTCAAAAGTTGCTATGCAAGAAACCAAAAGGGATTGCTAACAACAGGAAGAAAGAAACCTCAATGTGTTACAGTGATGCTCAATGCGAATGCCGGTAAGAATTCAATCATTAGAAAAATGAAAGTCGTTCCCAGAGGGATCCTCTTAATAGCTAAGGTGAAGCCTAATTTCGTGCACGTTACAACTTAAAAAGCCTGATTTCATGTGGTTTACGACTTGAAAACCAAAGAAAACCCCTTACTTAGCTTACAGTCGTATAAAGCATGTGATCTGCCCTCTAAAATGGGATTTAGGAAGTAGCCTCATCGCCTTGTGATAAAAAAGCTTTCTGTAGCACTTCAGCCTTTGCGCTTTATAAAGAAGTTGAGCAAGGGCGATTATGCTTCACATCAACTAAGAGATTATGTCCCCATTAGGGAAGTTTGATTTTCATGGTGTTCAACTACTTTAATTAGTTGTTTGCCGTATCTCTTCATTTTCACAATAAGAGGCAGAATTTCAAAAGGGGAGGAATGAGATAAGTCACAGGCAAAAGAGTTCATCTTATTGAAATTGGAGATGGACACATCCGATGTTGTATTTGATGGAAAGGAAACAAAAGACTGAGTCTTAGATTCTACCCTAGACTGTCTAAAATTATCCCCTATTGCTATGGTGAACACTTTTCCTTCCTATTCTGCTGTTCAAGTTAATTCCTTGCATCCTTCTGTTTTAGCCTTGGCGATGAACCTAGCAGCATCAAATCCATTATTAGATATGGTGAGACAAAGAACAGCAGTTGGGTCCTCCTTCTTCCTATAGCATTAACCGAATAGAATCCCAAAGGTGCTACTTTCGTCAAGTTTAACCCAATCCTGTGTGGACTGGTCTTCTTACATAACAGTGAATACTTCCTTCTCCAATAGATGGTCATCGTCAAATACTTCTAGTGTAGGCACCAGGAGTTCCTTTTACTTTATGTAGCAAGGCTCAGCAAAGGTATAAAAGTGAAATCTATCTACACAGCAACTACTTATTGAGAGTGTGAGGATAAGGCTTGATAGTATAGTGCTTTGGGTACCCCTTCCCTGCAGCAACCTTTAGAGCCTAAGCTTCCTACCTTGCAATTTGTCACCCCTTTTGGAGTAGGGTGATATCCTAATCTGTACTTACAATCCTCCCTTTATGGCAAGGGGAAAGTAGTTCACCGTCATGCTCTCTATCCTTTTTCAATACTACCACCATCTTAAAGTTGTAGCATTCCTCGTCATTATTATTATGCTCTATTTCCAGTATGCCCTACTAAAAAGCATGATGACAGTAGTTGTTTTATCAAGGGCTTAGAATTCTATGTCTTTTCAACAGGGCCTACATCAATGCGAACGAGAATAGTACCTAATATGAATCTTTTTCAATTGCCACATGCTCTTAAGTGGGTGGATCGTGTTGAGAGGAGTTCTTCCTTAATCCCTTTCCTTTTGGTCATTCCCTAAGGAGAGACATTTACAGTTGATCCATTATCGATCAGGGCCAGAGGCAGATGCTTCTACATGCGTACTGCTATGAGGTAGAGACCATTATTGTGAGCTGTACCTCCTAGAGGGAGATCTTCACTGCGGAAGGTTATAGTGCCTTTTCCAGTTCTTATTGAGGCAATCATTTCCTCTGTTATAGCACTAAGAGATACCTCAATTTTGTTTAAAAGTTATGTACATTTCTGAGAAGCTACCATAAGCTACCAAATGCTCATATCTACTTTGCGTTTCTTGGTAGTTGTATTAATGGATCCTTTTCCTAGGGTAGTGCTACCTTCTCTTTTTTGGGGTCTTATTGTGGGCCTTTCATGACTTGACATCACCCGAATCTTATAATGTGTTAAACTATCACTTGCTCCTCCTCTTCTTAGATGTCATCGACTTCTTCACTTAAGAAGTCATCGTCACTTGCCTTGCCGGGCAAACTACCTCCTTTGGCATCATAGACGTGTCCACATCATTGGTCCATCGGCCAAAAACATTTAGGTTTGGTATAGGCATACTTACCCTTAGTTTTGGGCTAAAAATGTTTTGTATAAACACGAGTATATCCCATTCCTTTTTTTTCTTATAAATAGCAAAGTTGTTCTCGTTAATCCAAAGTGGATTTTTGCCACTGCTGGGCTTCTAGGCTGCTTCAGGCAATGGGAGTTACCCAGAATTGGACATCCTATTCAGCTTACTCTTGAAAGCCCAACAATCCTGGGTATCATGTCCTTGTAACCGATGGTACTTGCAGTACTTAGTGGGATCAAAGCTTTTGGACTTCCTAAGGAATTATTTTTCTAGCTTAATTCTTGGAAGGTGTCCATTGCCTTTGGCCAAAAGTCGCTCTAGAGCTTAGGTGCAAGCAGTTCCTATGGAGGTATATTTGGTAAAACAGTTCACCATGTGTACATCCTTGGAGTTGCTAGCCTTCGTCTCTTTGTTTTGGTAGTTACTTTTCTAACTGCTAATCTATGACGGGTGCTTCCTTGGATAATTCCTCTTTTATTAGCGTGCCAACATTTCTTAATATAGGGAAGTTCTTAATTGGCATGAACCGTAAGTGCTACTTGTATAACAGCTGAATGTTTCAGATAAGTAACCTTATATGATTGGCTTTAGAGGGTCGATCAAAAGTATGGGCAATCTTTACCCTTTATCTATCAAAGTAATCAGTGAACCCTTCTTTCTCTTCTTGGTTAAGTAGTTCCTGATCCCTAAATATGATTGGGAGATCGGTGTTATATGCATATTGGTGTAAAATTTCTTTGGCAAATCATCTCAGCATGTGACTTTTTATGGGTCAATGTTGTTGTACAATCTCATGACATCCATGTCAAAGGTTTAAGTAAATATGAGGTGGATGACATCCTAATCTATTCCTTTTAGAGTAATGACACTAATGAAATTCCTTACGTCCTAATGTAGATTTTCAGTCCCATCAAATTTGATGTCAGGCGAGATGCATTTTGAGGGCAGCTTCTATTTTGGGATTGAGATGAACCCTGCATAATTTTTAAAATAGTAATTAAACATGGAAGATTCCTTAAGTAGTTCCTCTATGTGATGTACACATAGGTCAGCTTCAAGGGTGCTCTTATCTAGCTCCCTCTCCCCCTTAATCGTAACTTCTCCCTTTTCTTCATTACTTTTGTCTAGTAGTGGAGGAGCTTACTCATTATTTTCCACTTGGGACTCTTTGTTGGGGTTAGGAAGTGCAATAGTTATTGATTCATCCCTCTTATCACTCTCCTCCATCTTAGCTAGTATCATCTCAATTAGCTTCATATTGTTCCCTACCATTCGAATAGCATGTGATTTCCCTTTGTCTTAGACCTTGACCTTGACCTAACTGATGGAGTTTCTTTTGGCTTCTCCTTAGATGAAAGTCTCCCAGTTGTTTGACTTCACTCATATACCTTCTTAATAAATAAAGAAAGGCGCTCAAGATAGGCTTATGTAATACTTTTTCCTGGAAATAAGGACTTAAAATATGCTAACTCATGCACTATAAAAATCCTAAGACTAAGAGCCAGATATGCTAACTATATGTTAACTCACACTAACACATATTAAATTGAACTTAATGGCAGGCACCAATCGGTATCCCTACTAGGTCCTAGCACTGGTCCACTGATTTTTAATCTTTCTATTGCAAGTCCAAACCTAATATGATGTAATGAGACTGCTAGAAAGTCGATTGGGTTCCTTATCAGGCTCCCGGGACTTGCATACTGACATCTAATCTTTCAATCTTAAGTCCAGACCAACTGACTACAGGCAGCTGCACTCTGCGACATTGGCCGATTTCAAAGTTTACCTAGGAAATTGACTCTTATTCCTAATTCTAGGTAGACAATAATCCTACTTGGGTTTTTGTATAACAATTGTAGACTTCTGTAAGGGTACACATAGTCTGGGTCACTTGAGCATAGCTGGGTCTCCTTTTGGGACTTTATTAACTAGACTTGGGTAGAGCCTGGTCGGGTCTGAGGTGAACAGCCCTGTAAAGCTAAATTATCCCTGAAGCTGACTTGATCTATAACAATGGCCACTAAGTCCGACCTTTCCTAACCTAGGTTCTCTAAGTCCTAAAGCATCAATGTGTAGACGTTTGGGCTAAAAATCTAAGTCAAATAACAACACATCCAATCATGCATATGAGTTCCAATCCTAAACCAAGGTTCTAAGATAGAAGAGTTTCAGGTCGGGTTTATAATAGTCCTCTCATGACCCAAACCTGCTGTACCTCATCCATGTGGTACACAGTAAGAGGGATGTTTTGGTTGCTTTCCTATGTTAAGGGGATCAAAAAGTGTGTCACAAATGAGTGGATCAACAACATATTTGGTCATGTGTAGTGGACCCACTGAGTAGCAAGCTAATATCCCAAGGGGTAACAATAGGATTACTGCCTAGACGTGCCATTATCACATGTAGAGCAACCCCTTTTAGTATGAGATCCCTGATACGAGCGTGGCCAAAATAATTTCCTATATCGAATTTCAAATCTGAAGTTGTTAAGGAATTTTATACCCAATGGAGTCATGACTGTAGCGATCCACCTCACGGAGGGCGCGATCTTGCCCTACTAATGGTTCAGCCACCCCTTTCTTGTGGTGTTCTATTATTTTTATTCATTTTAAACTAACCGTTAATTAGATTTTTTTCACAAAATCAGAAGTTCGCAAACTTATAGTCCTAGGTTAGGAAACTAGTCCTAGACCCTAATCCAAGAACCAGGAGGGTCCTGAGCCCGGAGTAGGCCCAACTACCTAGGTTCAAACCCTTGTGGTGATTTCTAAAAATAGGCAGCCTACCAATCTACTAACCCGGCTCGTCCTTAGGCCTAAGTAGAACCCAGTTCCTAGTCTAGATTATGCCACTATCTCGGATCAGAACCATTCCATTTAAAACAAAAATAACAAAAAAGGAATACGATAAGAACAGGACGAAAAAAAACAAAGTTAATTAATAGAGTAACTAGTCAGTCGTTTGAAAAACTTACAAATCAAATCTCTCTTCAAAGTGAATCATATAGAAGTGAAACCCGAATGGACAAATTTGTTCTACTCGAAAAAGGTTTTTAAAAAGCCCTCCCTTAGCAATCCCTACTGTGGGACCAATCTTGACTCCTTAGCCTCCAGCTGAGGATTCAGATTCAAGGACAAAGGTACAATGATGTGATGGAATGCATCAGATAGCCGTCCATCATCACCAATTGTCTCTACCATTGAATATAGGAAATGTAAAATTCTAATTACACTATCACACAATCATACAAAAGCATTAGTACTATTTTATATCAAATCATGCAAAGATATAAATTTTAGTTTAGCCATTGCAAAAATAAAATCAATAATTTATAGTAGGCGAGAACTACCTAAATATTACATCTTTATCGATTATAAAAATGAAATAAGAAGGAACTAACTAGAAAATGTAGAAAACGTAAAAGTTTTAGTGTCAGACAGCCTACATGAATACTTGGGGAACCCAATGAAGTGATCACTCTTTAACGCTAGAGGAGAGACTCAGGACTGGATCACACCAGTAAAAATCCCCTCATAATCTCTCAAGTGATCTCTCAATTACTCTTGTTTTTCTAATGTGCGACTGTTCTCTCAAATCGACTTCAGCCGTTGTGGCACCCCCTTCTATAGCTGATAATTAGATCGACTCAACTTAAGAAAAAGGATAACAACTCCTCATCCCATTAGATTTTATCAAAATAACTTTACCAATTCTACTCAGAGTCTGTTTTAATTAGACATGTTGGGTTAATTATCCCCAAATTAAAAACTAATTGACCAACTTGGACTTGGACTTAGGGGAGAAAACAAGAAGGAAATCGGCCGGCTTCTAGGCCCAGTGGGCCTTACTAGCTCACGTCTTTTCTCCTAGGTAGACTCTTATGCTTATTTCTGTTAATCATTTAATTATGCGGCTAGACCTATAGTTGGGATAGTTTTCTCCATCATTAGGTAATCAAAAATATGACAACCATTTTTAAATGCTACATCTTCATCCTCATAAGCGAGGAAAAGCTCAACTGTCAATGTGGCTAGACTATGGCTAGGGAACTAGTGAGGCTTCTTCGGTCATGGTCGGTCATCGATCAGAGAACCTACAGTTGGGGCCACAGAGAACACAATATATAGTGCCATGGCTTGGGACAGGTTAAATTGCTGGTGCAGGGACTATAATGGCATGTTGTGGGAGTTGTTAAGGCCATTATCAAGTGACTAGTGGTAGTAGATTACATGCCCAATTCAAATGTGTGCTTGGGTTAATTATTGCGGCGGAGATAAGAGAGACTAAGAGAGGGGTGCTACATGGGAATTTTCTTATTTTCAAATAAAAAATGTAAAATTACTTTTCTTCCTTGTAGTTTTTTTAATAATTCAAACAAGGGAACAATTAATCTTCTTCCAGCTGCTCTTCCTTTTTCCTTTAAAATTTTCTTTCCCCTATATATTCCTAGGTTCAAATAGGGCGTAAGTTAATTTATACATGTGAAAAGACATCTTTAAATACTTATATGCATTTAACAGTTGATTACTTTATCACAAGTGGATACGAACTGAATTTACTATTATTCCACTTCAGTATTCGCAATGGGAAGCTTTTTATGATAACAAGTGCACTTTGTCCATTGAAGCTCCCTACGAACTCCGATCATCAACTGAATCATTCTGTAATGATGCATGAGCACGTGCATATGTGGAATGCATGATAAAATATGTGGAACAACCAAACATGAAGTAAGCTTAAATTTGGATAGGAATTCATGGTCATGGAGATGATAGAGAAGATCTAACGCAAAGTTCGCTTGCCTCAAGTTGAATTAGAGGAAAAAAAAAATTTTAATGAATTAACCAAAAATTGACAGCCTAATTATGCCCATGTAATTCATTGGTTTCTAATTAGTGATTGTACTTACATACTTTCAAGTAAAACATTTACAAATTGTCAAGTCCGATTGAAATGTTAACTCCACCCTATACACACATACATACATACATAC
>NCQV01133979.1:3559-14485 GCA_002740545.1 Lophocereus schottii | reverse complement strand
AAAGATGCAGGGGCTTTCATGAAAATAATAGCAAGCATAGTATACAACCATAAACTTAAAAGAAACAAAAGTAGCTAAAAACTTCTGTAATAGCCCGACCCTAAATCATATTTATTTATTTAGTTAAGTCATATTATTAATTTTTTACATTTATTCATCTCATTTAATCATCCCCATTCGAGAATTCAATTTTGGGCCCCACTTTGCAATTCAAGTTTAATTTACCGTATTAATTTCGGAAAAATTGATAGTGGGTCTCGATAATTATGATTTAAGAGATTAAATCATTTTTCATAACATTTCAAAAATTTGATTTTGAGCTTCAGAAACTTAAAATTAAATTAATGGCACTCGATTTAATCTTCTTTCCGAACCCGAGCTCGTTTAAGGCCAATTTCGGCCCAACAAGTCTTTACCTTATTTGTTTAGCTAATTATCATTAATTAGGCCTAATTACCATTAGTAAAAGTAGATTTTGAGGTCAATTTGTAGCCAAGTGTATTTGCTTCATTCTCAACCAAGTAAACAAACTTTGGCTCATTTCATCCAAGTAAGCAAACTAGATTATCAAAGCTCTCATTTCTCTCTCTTCCCTCTCCTCCATGGCAGCCTTGGCTGCCAACCACCACCATAGCCACTAGTTCCTCCACCACAGCCACCATCAACCTCCCTAATCACCACCCTCACTCATACAAACATCTAACCTCACTTGTATTCCCTTTTTCAACTATCTAAGTGTAGTAAATCCTACTCTAATCATATTTAAATTTGAGTTTTTATGTTGGATTGATTTTGGATCATGTTATCTTGATATAAACAAGTATTATTTTGATGTTTTATTTGTTGATTATGCTTGAAAGCAAGTAATGATTGAAGTCGCTTGTGTTCATGTAAGTTTAGGATATAATGATGGATTTTAATTGTTTTAAATGAGATTTTGTGATTTTTGGCATTGGTAATGAATATCAAGATATTAATGCTGATTTATATAAGTTACAGATCGATTTTAATGGGTGGTTATGTGAAGAAAAGATTGCAACTATGTGATTATTGAGCCGTAAACTGACCAAAAATAGGTGTCACTGCAGGAATTAACTGGTATTGATTGGCACATTGAAAAATCATGATTTTTGGTGGATTGATAACTCAAGGAGTTAGCTTTCAATAGGCTCTATAATTACTTAATTCCAAATTGTGTGGAGAAAGTTATGATTAATTCACAAAAACTGCACAAAATTCATCGAAACTGGGAACAAACTGAAGTAGGGAACTTTGCGAAAAACCTGGTATTGATTGGCTCATTAAAAAATTATGATTTTTGGTGTGTAGATATATCAATAAGTTATCTTTCAAATGCCTTTTGAATCACCATAATCCAAGTTCTATGGAAAAGTTTTTAGTCATTTTCCTACGACTGCGCAGATTGGACTGAAGTTGTGCACGGTTGTGTTCTAGACCAATTTTAGGGACCTTACTATGTGAATCATCTTTCCTCAATGAAAGTTTTAGAGGACTTTGTTAGCTTTTCATATTGAGGTTTTATATTTCAATTGAAGGCCAGGAGTGAAAGATATGGAGTTTCTAAAGTAGACCATCAAACGGTAATATGACAGAAGAAAGAAATCGTGACATTTGGAAATATTATTAGAAGTTTCTATACAATTATGAGTATTGCAAGGAAATTACAACTCTTAGTGAGTTCAACAAGTTTTATTAGTGTATGGAAGCTTATTTGGGTTGGAAAAATGAGTTAAATGAGCATGAAAATTAAATTTGAGAAGTGGGCAGAGTAATGACTCAAATCAGTGTCCATTGAACTCAGTTGGGGTTATTTGAGCTTTTGTGAACCTTACAACACCTCTCCTGACATTAAGCCTTCTATTATCCATTTCAAAAGCATTATACTTTTCATTATCCATTTCGGAAATATCAGAAACCCATTTTTCATGTATATCAATTAAAATCTTTTCATTATCACCTCAATCATTCCAATTTAGTTTATTTTGTTTTAGTTTGTTGTATTTCAAGTTCAATAACCCTACTTGATTTATTTTTCAAATCATTTTGTTGTAACTTATCTTATATTGAATTATTCAAATTGTGGAAGCTTTTCAATTAATTAATTTCCATTAAAGTTACAAATTCCGGGAGTAAATATTGTTTACTAACTGCATTTACCTATAATTACATTTCTTTGGCAAAATCAGGGCCTAGTCTATCGTTTCCATTGTGCATAAGTATTATCAAGTGAAATATCATTTTAAAGACTTCAGGGACGTTCATTGCCTGTATCTTTAGAAATCAAAGCGTATTTATTAAAGTTATCATGTTTCGGTAAGTACATCAATGAATCAGTTTGCACAGTGATTTATCATTTAATTAGTGACCCCACCAGTTATCATGTATAGGGCATTCGCGCTTCAGTTACCCGCATGCCTTCAGACCAAGTCCCCCGATCGACTTGGTAGGTGTAAACCTATTCATAGATCGTAACAGTATCAAGGGGTTCACTGTTAGATAATAATTAACAATGCAGTTTTATATTCATCTCATTTCCTGTTTTGATCTTAAATGAATTACAAGGTAGGTCCAAATCAGTATTTCAATCATCATTTAACAATACATAAATACATGTACTGAGCTTTGGCTCACAGTTCAAAATATTTTTCATGTTTTGTGTTAGGTAAATGTTCAGAGAATCACCTTCATGCTAGTAAACCGATGGAAGAGAATAAGTTGAGCAAGGTAATCTAGGTGGATCCGCCATGATATAGTACATAGATATTTTTGAAGCTGTATATTGAAATCTTCAGTGGATGGAGATACAGATTATATGGTAAATTATTTTACTAAGATCTATAAACCTTATGTTGATTAACAGTTGATTATATAGCATTTGATCAGGTGTTTGTGTATTATTGAAGCTATACTTAACTGTGTTATTTATAACACTCATGGTTCAAGCCTTGTCCTCTTAGATGGTGGCAATGCCCCTGTCATTAGGTTTATCAAATTCTCATTGAAGGATTTTTCAAGAAAAATACAAACAGTAAAACATGTTTAATTTGGGGGCGTTACAGATTTGGTATCAGAGATAGGTTGAGATTTTCTTGATGGGGTATGGAGTATCAAAGTGGAGTTAGGAGATCCAAAAAATTGGTTAGTGAGAATTATTATGATATCATTAGAGATTTGTGACAATAGTAATGTTTGCTTATCTCTCACATATTCTACTTGTGTATTCTTCTTTATCAAATGGATCCATATAATGTACATATAGCTTGATCTCAAGCATCATATTCGAGGGTGATTTTGAACTATAAGTTGAAGGTGCCTCCAATATATTTAGGTATGTATGGCCATAATGTCCAGAAGTTGCTCTGTATGGCCATATGAGACACCCATCTGAATGGTATGTTATCCTTTTAACTAGAATTGTTTATTTTTGGGATATAAACCCTAGTATTCCGGGCCTGCGGCCCGTAGAGTTGTGGTCTCCGGTGTGTAGCCATTGAGCTTGATTGGATATCCTTTATACTTCTATTCAGTGTAGGGAATTTGATGTAAGGCTTTAAGCATGAAAAATGGTTAGTTTTTAGACGAAACTTTGTCCGTTTCGCCCCAGGAATTTAAGAATCACTAACACTCCTAGCCCTAGGGTTGGGGCCTGTTACAAATGTGTCCTATGAAGGGCCCTTGACTCATTTTGAGGTTAAATGCATAGGGAAAACTAACTCTGAGCAGAATACGCAAGTTCAATCTTGGCAGTTTTGATCAGGGCACAAGGTCCGACTTTGAGGTAACTTTTGTCCATGATCAGCATGATTTATCCAGGGGATTATCCAGGGGTTTTCTATCTTGACATTATGGTTAGAGAGATATCTTTCATGTGAAGCAAGTTTCAAGCGGGTTGGAGGTCATTTGGTCAGTAAAAATTACTAGACAAGTCAAAGTTTGCAAACCGGGTAGAATTTCAATGCATAAGATCTGAGTTTAGCCCACTTGCAGCCTATGCATTCCATCAAATAGGGACATTTTGATTAGTCTATGACAAAGCACAGAAAGTAACCTTTCTAATAACCTAAGGTGCAGCACATTTGGAGACCATTTGGTCAATGAAATTCAGCTTAGAATTCTGATGGTACAGACTATCCAAGCCAGTCGATATCTGCAACTTTGGGCATATGTTTCCTCATCATATGGGTGTTATTTTGTGCATTTCTTGGATTGAAGTGGCAATTAGTTCAATATGCTTCAATAATTGCATATATATTTTCTTCAGTAACCCAAGAGTCTCATCTAGGCGAGCTATAGGGCGTTCTTGATGTAGTGTCCCCTAAACTGTAGGATTTTAGAGAGGCTTATTCTGTTATACATAAGTTTTAAAACCATTGACTATCGACTATTTCATAGAACAGAAACTAAGGACACTTTAGAGAGACGTTTTGCTTCAATCCACTGTAATTCAAGACTTGCTTAAATTGCCTAAACTCCTACAAGTAGTCCATTGACTCCACCTCAATCTGTGAAGTAGGCATTACTTGTGAAAATATTTCACTGCACTTTCTGGTAACATACCATTTACCATTACCTTTGTTGGATTATCAACATCAACCGTTTGGATATTCCTCACTTTGACTAGGGGCTTTTTGTCTTCATGGCATCTTCCCACCCAGTTGCATCATCATTCACTCTCATGTTATATCTTCATCAGTTCTGGTCACCTTTTCCTGCTTTTCAGACCCCAGTTGCTACCAGTAGCTGGATTATGATTGGTTTGCACCCATGTCAATAGATGATAATTTTGTAGCATGCCTGAACAGAAGGTAGATCTTAACTATGCTTTGTATAGCGGTTGATTATTGTCCAACTTGTGGAATCCATTGTCAAGGGGAACGCAATGTGTCTACCTTTTTGGCTGATTCAATCTAAGTTTCCTTCATAAGAGCACTTGCATAAAGCTTAAGTTTGATAATCAAAATTTTTATCATGTATTTGGATTACGTTAGTGAGAAATTTTGATGGGCTACTGCCCCTTGGAAAAATGCCTTCAGTTGATTCAGACTAAAGAACTCTAGAGTGGAAAGTATGAACCAGTGGAACTTAAAGAATGGATTCCAGGAATAGAGAAAATCGTCCTGTAGTAGAGGTTCCAAGGGATAAAAAGGTGAATATTGAAACATTTTATCTAACTGGTGAAACTGATATTTGGTTGAACACTGTTAAGAATAGACTCTTAGGGGCTGACTTCACTTAGAGCAGATTTGTGGAAGAACTAACTACACTGCTCTGGATTGCCAAGTGGGAACTAACAAATGTACGTGGTACGGTAGCCCAGAGCACTTCATCACTGCCTGTTCCGAAGGTTGAACGCAATAGGAAGGGCTCTAACCTTCAAGGCCCGTAGCTATAGGAAGGGCTTATATGTTGAGTAAGAAAGAAGCTGCCACCTTTGGTACAACAGTTACGGTAACTCTTTTTCAATTTCAAAGCCATTTTGTGCATTGATTGATTCAGTTGCCTCTCATTCATTTATATTCACATGATCTGCCATGCAAGTGAACCTTGAGAAAAAGGAGGTAGAAACTAAAGTTACCTAATAACTCTTGAGCTTAGTGTCTTATCTCTTATAAATTTGTCCCAAATACTATTGGTGGGATAGTATTCCCTAGAGTTCTAATTCAATTTGACTCGTCAGACTTTGATATCATTTTGAAAATGAGATGGTTGTGCACTTATGAGGTCAAGATAGATTGTTAGGACCCTGAAGTTATTTCAAGAGATGAACAAGGGAGAAAAACATGTTTCATGGGCAAAGAGAGGAAAACTCTGTCCTTTAAATTTTGTCATGAAAACAAGTGAGCTCTTATGTCAAGGATATGTTGTGTCTTGGTGTTATGCTACTATCATTCAACCAAAGGAAGAAAAAGTAGATGATACCCCTATAGTTTGTGAATTTAGAGATGTTTTCCGAAAAAGTTACCAGGACCGCCCCGTAAAGAAAACGCGATTTTGAGATTGAATTAATCCCTGGTGCCTAACCTATCTCTAAAACCCCATATTATATGGTGCCAATTGAGCTTAAAGAACTGAAGATTCAGTTAGAGGAGTTATCACAGAAAGGCTTTTTGAGACCATCCAAGTGTGCCACCATAGGGTTCCCAGTTCTATTTGTAAAGAAGAAGAATGGAACTTTGTGGTTATGTATTAATTATAGAGACCTGAACAAGATCGCCATCAAAACCAAATATCCATTGCCCCAAGTAGATGACTTTTTAATGAACTGCAAGGAATAAGAGTCTTCTCCAAGATTGATTTACGGTCAAGGTACCGTCAACTTATGTTTAAACCTCAAAACAACCCCAACACTGCATTGAGGATCATGTTTGGGTCATTATGAATTCACTACGATGCCTTTTGGCCTAATCAATAGCCCTGCAGCCTTTTGTGGATCGTATGAATAGAGTTTCAGACCATATGTAAACACGTTATGGTGGTGTCTATAAAAGATATCTTGAAATACTCCAGGGACAGAGATGAGCATACTGTTCATTTGAGGACAGTGTTGTAAACCTTGAAGGAATATTATTTATATAGCAAATACAAGAGGCATGAGTACTGGTTAGAAGAAATGGTATTTTTGAAACATATGGTTTCAAAGGAAGAGATAAAAGTTGATTTGTAGAAGGTGAAAGCAGTTACAAGGTGCCTAATACCCACCAATGCATTGAGACTAGAAACTTTTTGGGTTTAGCATGGAATTATCGAGTTTCAGGAAGGGTTTGTCAAATATTGTCTTCCCTGACCAATAGGTTGAAGGAAGCTACAAAGTTAGCAAGAAGATAAACTGGTGGCTTATGCCTCCCAACAACTCAAGCCTATGAGAAGAATTACCTTAACCATGATCTGGAGTTAGCAGCTGTACTTTTTGCGCTGACAATCTGGAGATATTACTTATATGGGATACCATGTAAAATCAATACCGATCATCAAAGTTTGAAGTATGTCTTCACTCAGGAGAAGCTCAATCTAGGACAAAGGCATTGATTAGAACTGCTTAAATATTTGTAGATCCAATGTTAACTAAGAAAACAAAATGTTATGGTAGATGCCCTGAATAGGAACGCACAACATACCTTGAACACTGTAGTGATTACTCAACTGAGTCTCTTAAGAGAGCTTGAGGACTTGGATGCTCAATTAGTGTCGCATAGGAAGGCAAATGTTCAAGTACCGGTGCTTACCTTATGGCCTCCCTAATGGAGGAACTTAGAGTGAATCAGGATAGTGATCCTGAGTTTCAAAGAATAAAGCAAAATCTTGAGAAGGGGATTCAATTTCAACGGACTTTATCATGGATTTCCTTCAGATATAGTGTCTGATAGATATCAAAGATTTCAAGCCCATTTTTGTTAAGCACTTTAAAGAGCCTTTGGAACTAGATTGAACTTTAGCAGTTCTTATTATCCTGAAACGAATGGGCAAGCATCTAAAAATATCCATGGATCCAACTCTTCTAAGTTGGTAGTACTTTATAACCTACGACCAACATTTGCATTTGAAGAAAGTATGGAACTCCCAGCTGGCGACGTTGTGATAGCCCCAGCAGAAAATCTTACCTGAAACATCAGGATAAAATGACGGCAGACATTGATAACAAAACCATCTTTTGGGTTATGAAGATCTTCTCCAGCATTCAATAAGATGACTCATGTCAAAAGACTCTTGAAAACATACTATTGAAACCGACAGAAATGCTATATTGGTAAAAGAAGGAGATTCATGGAATTTTAGATATATGATAAGGTTTTTCAGAAAGTTTCATCAATTAAGGGTGTAAGGAGGTTGAACTGGAAACTAAATTACGGCCAAGATCTTTTAAACCATATCAGTTCATTGAAAGGTTGAATTATATAGCTTGTCTACCAAGTCTACCTATATAGCTCAAACGCATACATAATGTATTCCTTACCTCACAATGCAGGCAATACATTACATATCCTGATCACGTTGTCATAATTAAACCCATTGCGGTCATTGAGGGTCTTGTATTTCACGAGCACCCAGTCCAGATGTTAGATCAGGATTGAGTAATTAAGCATCAAGCAGATATCTTTAACCAAATCACTTTGAGCAAATCATACCTCCTCAGAAGCTACCTGGAAAAAATGAGGAAGAAAAGAAAGTCAAGTACCGATATTTATTTCAGATAACCTTGCATGTTTTGACAAAATTCATAAGTTTCAAGGACGAAACTCTTTAAGGGGGGAAGGTTGTAATAGCCTGACCCTAAATCATATTTGTTTATTTAATTAAGCCATGTTATTAATTTTTCACATTTATTCATCTCATTTAATCATTCCCATTGAGAGAATTCAATTTTGCGCCCCACATTGCAATTCAAGTTTCATTTACTATATCAATTTCGGAAAAATTGATAGTGGGCCGCGATAATTATGGTTTAAGAGATTAAATCATTTCTCATAACATTTCAAAAATTTGATTTCGAGTTTCGAAAAATTAAAATTAAATTAATCACACTCGGTTTAATTTTCTTTCCAAACCCGAGCTCATTTAAGGCCAATTTCGGCCCAACAAACCTTTACCTTATTTGTTTAGCTAATTCCATTAGTGACGGTAGATTTTGAGGTCAATTTACAGCTAAGTATATTTGCTTCATTCTCAACCAAGTAAACAAACTTTGGCTCATTTCATCCAAGTAAGCAAACTAGATTATCAAAGCTCTCATTTCTCTCTTTTCCCTCTCCTTCATGGCAGCCTTGGCTGCCAACCACCACCACAGCCACCAGCTCCACCACCACAGCCACCAGCAACCTCCTTAATCACCACCCTCACTCCTACAAACATCTAACCTCACTTGTATTCCCTTTTTCAAGCATCAAAGTGAGGTAAAACCTAATCTAATCATGTTTAAATTTGGGTTTTTATATTCGATTGATTTTGGATCATGTTATCTTGATATAAGCAAGTATTATTTTGATGTTTTGGCTGTTGATTATGCTTGAAAGCAAGTAATGATTGAAGTTTTTCATGTCCATGTAAGCTTAGGATGTAATGATGAATTTTAATTGTTTTAAATGAGATTTTGTAATTTTTGGCATTGGTAATAAATATCGACATATTTATGCTGATTTATATAAGTTAAGGATTGATTTCAGTGGGTTGTTATATGAAGAAAAGATTGCAACTATGTGATTATTAAGCCGTAAATAGACCAAAAATAGGGGTCACTTCAGGAATTTACTAGTATTGATTGGAACATTGAAAAATCATGATTTTTAGTGGATTGATAACTGAAGAAGCTAGCTTTCAATAGGCTCTAGAATTACTCCATTTCGAGTTGCGTGGACAAAGTTATGATTAATTTACGAAAACTGCACAAAATTCATCGAAACTGAGAACAAACTGAAGCAGGGAACTTTACGAAACAACTGGTATTGACTGGCTAACTAAAAAATTGTGTTTTTTGGTGTGTAGATAGATCAATAATTTATCTTTTAAATGCCTTTTGAATCAATTAATCCAAGTTCTGTGGAAATAGTTATGATCATTTTGGTACGACTACGCAGATTGGACTGAAGTTGTACATGGTTGTGTTCTAGCCAATTTTAGGGACCTTACTATATGAATCACCTTTTGTGTCCTCAATAAAAGTTTCATAGGACTTTGTGAGCCTTTTCATATTGGGATTTTATATCTTAATTGGAGGTCAGAAGTGAAAGATATGGATTTTCTAAAGTAGACCATCAAACAGTAACATGGCGGAAGAAAGAAATCGTGACATTTAGAAATATTATCATAAGTTTCTATATAATTATGAGTATTGCAAGGAAATTACAAGGTTTAGTGAGTTCAACAAGTTTCATTAGTGTGTGGAAGCTTATTTGGGTTGGAAAACCGAGTTAAATGAGCATGAAAATGAAATTTGAGAAGTGAACAGAGTAATGATTCAAATCAGTGTCTATTGGATTCAGTTGGGGTTATTTGAGCTTTTATAAACCTCACAACACCTCTCTTGACATTAAGCCTTCTATTATCCATTTAAAAAGTATTACACTTTCCATTATCCATTTGAAAACATCAGAAACCCATATTTTATTTATATCAATTAAAATCTTTTCATTATCACCTCAATCATTCCAATTTGGTCTATTTTGTTTTAGTTTGTTGTATTTCAAGTTCAATAACCCTAATTGATTTATTTTTCAAATCATTTTGTTGTAACTTATCTTATATTGAATTATTCAAATTGTGGAAACTTTTTAATTAATCAATTTCCATTAAAGTTACAAATTCCGAAAGTAAATATTGTTTACTAACTGCATTAACCTATAATTATATTTCTTTAGCAGAATCAGAGCCTAGTCTATCGTTTCCATTGTGCATAAATATTATCAAGTGAAATATCATTTTAAAGACTTCAGGTACGTTCATTTCCTGTCTCTTTAGAAATCAGAGTGTATTTATCAAAGTTATCATATTTCGGTAAGTATATCAATGAATCAGTTTACACAGTGATTTATCATTTAATTAGTGACCCTGCCAGTTATCATGTATAGGGCATTCGCCTTTCAGTTACTCGCGCGACTTCAGGCCAGGTCCCCTGATCGGCTTAACAGATGTACACATATTCATAGATTGTAACAGTATCAAGGGGTTCACTATCAGATAATAATTAACAATGCAGTTTTATATTCATCTCATGTTCTGTTTTGATCTTAAATGAATTGCAAGGTGGGCCCAAATCAGTGTTTCAATGATTAGCTCACAGTTCGAAATGTTTTTCATGTTTTGTTTTAGATAAATGCTTAGAGAATCACATTAATGCTAGTAAACTAGCAAAAGAGAATAAGTTGAGCATGGATGGATCAGCCATGATGTAGTACATACCTATTTTTGAAGCTG
>NCQV01133968.1:12742-23988 GCA_002740545.1 Lophocereus schottii | reverse complement strand
AACTGATATCTTCCATTCTTCTTATTCCTTTCTTATCCTGTTCATCTCCTTCTTCATTGTGGATCCATTATCTCCTCTCTTTTCTCTAAGTTATGTGCCATTTCATCAATAGTTTAGAACTTTTCACCGAGCCTATACACCTGAGTCCATGGAACATGCTTGCCAAGGTTTATAATCATGAAGATCATGGTGGCTGATTGACGAAGGGAAACAAGTGTTGGAGATGTCGAAAAGAAAAAAAAGATTTATTTGTATCCAAGAGTTGGTGTTATTCACCTCTGTTTTATGTAGCAAGATAATGTGGGATTTCTTTGGTCACTTTCTGAATTTGACCATCTTTGTTGGAGTTTGATTGGGGTTAATTTCCGGGCTTAAACAGAGCAAACCAACACCAAATGTACGCGCTGGTGTAGAAGTTGTTGCAATGGGAACCCAGAATTGCAAGACATTTAGTGGTTTCTGCTACACAATAAGAGTAGGCAGAATGCCACATTTTATAATTTCTTTTTTTTCCCCCTAAAACTATTTGTGTTTCTATTATTTTCTCCTGTAAGCTGCTGACAAATCTTCCAGGCTTTAAGAAATTGTAGAGAAGTGAAACCAATTTTTCAGGGATTAAGAAGTCACACTGTGATGCCAACTTGTATTGAAATTCAAATGAACTTGCAATTTCGTGAGGGATATTCAAGAGAATTTCATAGAGCATGCTCATTATGTTAATAATCATGATGGGCGTGTATTGAAACTTTAGTAAATCTTTTAGGCAGATTGTAACAAGTACTGTGCTGGGTTCTATTGTTAAAATGACCGTTTACTGCCCTTCCCTTGTTTGTTCCGGTTATTGACTGGATATTGTTTTTGTAACCCCTATCGTCAGTCATTTTGTTGATTTATTGCTAGCCTGTGAAGACACTTAATAACCACGTACCCAACGCAAGAATACAAGAGAAGCTGTGTATAATTAATACCCATCATTTTCTTGCTCGCCAAAAAAAGGGAATATCCAATTTTTTGTTTGATTCATAATGCTTTACTGTTGGCATAATTTTTTTCAGGTCCTATCCACCTGTTAGTACTATTTTTGAGTTACCGTTTGTTTTCTGTTGTGTTTTTACAGAGGAACTTTGTGGAAAGTATGGCAGGATACTCTCTGGTGTGCTACCTTCTACAGGTATATGCAACTGTTCCTTTATGCTCTGGCATAACAAAGATAATTGGGGGTGTTTGGCAAACAGTCTTTTGAAGAGCTTTTTGGCCAAAAAGAGCTTTTTTGACTAAAATTAGCTGTTTGATCAAGTAAAAAAGCCAATATAGGTGTTTGGTGAAAGAGCTTTTTGGGTCCAAAAAGTTAATTTGAAAAAGCTAATTTCATGAGTTTTTTGGAAGAAATTTTTGAAGAATTAGCTTTTTGTCTTACAACTTTATTAAAAACAGCTGATTTTACCAAACAGTTTTTCAACAAATAGCTAATTCAAACAACTAACTCAAACAGCTAGCGGTTAATACAAATAGCAAACAGCTACTGTTTGCCAAATAGGGCCAATGTCCAAAGGTACGTTTTCTTGTCGTGAAATCTGAGTTACTGAGTTTGCATTTCTTTCATCGCCTGATGAATTCTATGATCACTGGGTTTTCTTCTCACGCGTCGTTTAACAGCATGATTGGTTCTTCTGATGGAGCTGCCTTTGTTATTAAATCTTGATATGAGATGCTTCTATTATCTGTTTGATTCATAGATTAAAGATCGACACAACGGTAACCTTTTGCTGGATGAGGAGGGTCATATTATACATATTGATTTCGGATTCATGCTGTCAAACTCTCCTGGAGGTGTTAATTTTGAAAGTGCACCATTTAAGTTAACTCGCGAACTTCTTGAGGTATAGAACTAGGTGCCATTACGTCGATTCCTTGCAGTCTGTTCTACATTTGTTTGAACGCTTCTTATGTCATGTGATCGGCTCTGTATTGTGACTACTAAAAATTTGTACTTATTCTAGGTAATGGATTCTGATGCTGAGGGAGTTCCGAGTGAGTTTTTTGACTATTTTAAAGTAAGTGTCCCCTGTTTGCTGCCCAATTGTGGCCTATATGAGGCTATAATCTATTAATTTTAATCATCTAAATTCTCTTGTTTGCTTTCAGGTTCTTTGCATTCAGGGTTTTCTCACATGCCGCAAGCATGCAGAGCGTATCATTCTTCTGGTGGAGATGCTCCAGGTTAGTGCCAAATACAGTGTTGTTGTCTAGTTTTAATTTGTATGGGTCCATGATTGTCATCCCCGTGTTTGGTTAACCTTCCATTTGATTCGATGGAAATATACCTAACTAGATGTCACTTGCAAAAAGCGAACCTGTTTATTTTTCTTTATGTATCTATGAAGGCCCCTACCAGAAAGTTGTTGACTGTCAATGAAGGTGATTGGCCTTTGCATCAATCACATAGGATTTGCGAATCACCTCCATGAGGAAGCCCCAGGCTCAAATCATAGGGCTCATAGAAATTCCTAGTCGTGGGAATTTGAGTAGAGAAACAAGCAAGCCTCTTGAACCCAGTTTTCCACAGTACCCTCCCTTCCCTTGTGGGTGGCCCTATGTACCCCCCTCTAGCTATCCTTGAAGAGGGCAGTAGGGTGGCCCAGCGTGCCTTCCTTAAAGGAAAAGAAGGGAAAAAAAAAAACAAAGGAAAAAGAATTGCATCAGAATTGGTATTGCAGTTATTTCATACACATTGACTGATGGGAAGCCATGTTTTTTGGTTCAGGATTCTGGATTTCCATGCTTTAAGGGTGGCCCACGAACTATACAGAATCTGAGAAAACGGTTCCATTTAAGTCTTACAGAAGAGGTTTGATGGTTTCTATTGTCTCAATTGCTCTTGTTAAATGTTGGTCAAGTTATCCATCTTTATTGTTCTTTCTCAAGTTTGATAGATGACTGATTTATTGGTTTGCTCCAGCAATGCGTCTCTTTGGTACTGTCCCTCATAAGCAGCAGCTTAGATGCATGGCGGACAAGACAATATGATTACTATCAGAGGGTTTTGAATGGGATATTGTGAGCTTCTTGTCATCTTGGTGCTTCAACTTGACAACAAATAGTCAATTCTCCATGACCGCCTCTCTATTTAACAATTGATTGAAGAAATTTGACAGAGCGTGCACCGTACTTATTTGATGAAGAGCATGCCATTCTGCTTGATCTAGTACTTCCGGAGATTGGATGAAAATGAAGGTGAGGGTGAACATTGAACTCTCAGTTTTGATGGAGATAAGTAATTGTAATTGTATCGGCAACAGCTGGCTGGACTTTCAACAAAAGGTGGTTTTGTTTTTTGTTGTCAATCCCTTTTCCTAGTTCCATATCTTATGGGAGCCTACTCTTTAAATTGGAAGAGCAGAAGACCCTCGTTCTTTTCATTGGTTTACCTTACTGTAAATAGCGATTTAACCGGGCAACCGACCCTGGAATTGTGTCACCGGAATTTGTACATCTCGGAAAGCGATTCCAAGGGGCTGAGTAGCGATGCCGGTTGTTTTCTTGCTGTCTTGGATTGGGGTGATGTCAGATTGTGGACCTCCATATTGATTTTGTAAGCAAGGGGTTTTGGTACTCTTAGTGATCCTTGTGTACAGTCCTTTCCCGATTCCTTATGTTTTAGGGGGTTTTTACTTACTTGTAGTAGGCGTGTTATTGGGCAATTTGCTGTCCAATGTGTATCTTCAACGTTGATGGCTTCTAGTTCTAGTGACATTTGATTTTCCATCCCTTTTGTTCTTACAGAGATCAGAGATTGCCTCCTTTCTGTGATAACGGGGGATGAATTCAAAAAGTTGTGTTATTGTGTTGTGGCGTGAATTACTTAGACATCTTGATTTGTTGGCCGGATGTTTTAGATCTGTATCAATTACTGTTTTGTCTCTTTTAATGACTCCATTTGTCTCAAAATGATTACCCTGGTAGTTATTAAAAATACAAAAAGCAAAGCCATGGATTCATCCAAGACAATGTATAATGCACTAATTTGATGATCCATATTTAGGATGGTCGATTTAAAAGGGATAATGAAGTATACTACTGAAATAAATTAGATAGAGTGCTACACAAATGTAATGTTTGATAGATTACAAAGCAATGTAATTTCAATTTTCTTTACATGGGAAGTGTATATCACATGTCTTTGAGTAAAGATGGTCAAATTATTCAAGTAGTGTATTGCCAAAATTCACTAATACATACTTGAAGGGGTTAAAGTTTCCTGTGGCATTTAATGTGTCTTGACTCTTGACTATAAACCTCATAATTTGTAGGCTAAAATTTAGTGGCCATCAAAAGTCAATTTTTTTATGCTCAAGCAGTAAGTGAAAAAAGATAAATCAAGACCTTTGATAGTTCTTGTGCTAGGTATAGGCTGGTGGAGGAGGCTTTTGAATTGTCTTTAATTAATTCGAGCTTTCATTCCCTTTTCTATAAATTGGGTGGTCTGGAAGTGGTGAGAGATATAGCAAAAAAAAGCCACAGTGTGTGTATTGTATTTTTATATCATATTTGCTGTCATACAATTTTAATCAAATGGGGCAGTAGCAAATTAAGATCAAGACCGCTCTAATATCATGTTAAATTTTATATATCAATTAGGTCACTAACAAAGAGTCATGTGTATAAGCTCAAATGAGGTTTCAACCCGAAACAAATTTACAATGGATAAAGTAACACACATTTATATACATACTTGAGCCCTTTAATTTTATCAATGTGGGACAAGCCCACTATTACACTCCAATAGAATTAGTTGGTTGATCACTTAGTCTATTTGAGGGTGTTTTGGGTGTGGTTAGAGAGTGTTAAATACATTTTGTATATCGCTTTTGTATTCACCCATTTTAATAGTGAATTTTGCTCCTCGTGTCGTCTGTCGTTTTTACCCCCACATTGAAAGGTTTTACATGTAAATATTATGTGTCATCTTACTTTTTTTCCTACTTCTTTTTAATATCGAATTATATTCAATTGAATATTTTATCCTAACTGCTCTATTTCGGCAACACCTTGTGATGTTATTCATGGATGATTATAGTGCATACATTCGAATTTGGTTAGTAATTTGTCATACAAATACCTGATGTTTTGCATTTAAGAAACAAATTTCAAATCATAATGATAAGCAATTAAGATGTGAATTTTTATATGAATACAACATTATCTTTCAGTTCGCGTATGGTAGTGGTGCAATGTGTTTTCAATTTTCTTGTACTTGAACTGTATGTTTTTTGTCCTTGACTCCTTGTGATACTATTTGAGTGGTGATAAACTGTGAATCTGGTTAAAAAAATTTGTCCTTCAAATACATTTTACATTTTTAAAAAATATAACAAGATATCATAATGATAATGCGAGTAAGATATGAATCTAATATTAGTAATATATGTCAATACAACAAGTCCTCAAGTCAATGTGAACCCGGTCGTTGTTATGGTCCACTTCAAAGTTTCTTCCGTACATAACTGGTAAATAAAAAATACATGTAAATAAAAAATAAAAAATAAAAAATAAAAATTGACACAATTATAGCACGAGCGTTGACCATTGAATAAAGTTGTCTTCTTCTTCTTCTCAAGGGAAAGGAATAATTCATTGATCATTTATAATTAACTATATGGTACTTACAATGTATATTTGACTAAAATAAATACAATTTTGAATGTCAAACTCATATCTCAATATCAAAAATATTAATTGACACGTTGATCGCTTGTCTTTCCATTTTTGATGTTTGTTGATATGATTTGGAGAAAAGATTCAAAGATTAGTTATATTTTGTTAATTGAAAGTGATCTGCTGCTCTAGTATAGTATTCTCAGATGAGATAATCTTCCAATACTAAAGATTGAAATTGAACGATCGAATTCCATTGATGAACTGCTTCAACATATACAGTTGATCCATCAATTCAAATTCAAAGAGCCATGCAAAGAAAACAAAAGACTTTATCATAAAGCAAACTCTCACAGTCAGAGAGGAATATATACATAAAACTCTCACAAATGAGAGATTAGTTAATATCCCCATCGTAAAGACTACAATTAAGACTACTATAAGTACTAATGTTAAAGAAAAGATAATCTAGAAATGGCCGAAGAGTCGGTCATTCCCTTCTTTATTTTCAAGTTGTAGAGAAAATTAAAATTCTCATATTTTAACAATGACGGAGAGATGGTTGGCAAAAGAGAAGGCCATATGTTACAAAAATGGTTGGTTACTTGAAATAGTTGGTCTAAAAAGTTTTGGGTATCTTTTTTTTGGTACAATCCTCAAGCTTAACTTAATTGGCTTGTTTATTTGTTGATTGTAATCTAAAATACCCTTGAAATGATGGATTTGTCCCTATTGTCTAGTGCTATGCCCATAAGCCATAAGGTAGTCAATGTTCTGCTTAAAGAATGTTCTGCTTATGTTAAAATCACTCAAACCATTATTAAGTGTCTGGAGTTAGGGTTTAGGGATGGGAACTTGGGATTTTATCCAGGACTTGTAATAAAACTATCACAAAGGAGAAAAAAATGACGGGTAAAAATCTCTGTTTGGGCCCATCGAGGATTAAATCCCTGCAGGGGATGGAGACGAGGGATAATTTTTCTCCGCAACGGGGAACGGGGTGGGGTTCTTAGCGGGGACGAGGACGGGAGTATACTACTCATCCCCAACTCGCTCCGTTGTCATCCCTAGAACACACTATCATTGTCTCAGAGTAAGAAGATGCCTTAATTTAGCCCTTTTTACCGGTAAACTACTTCTCAAGGTATGGAACACTTGAAATGAAAAGTGCCTTTTGCGTTTCTTACGAGGCTAAGTAGCTTTTGAACCTATTGTTGGATACAAAACCAAATTATCAAGCCTTTTTGCTAATCAAGCAGTGAACAACTTCTAGTTTATAACTACTTGCATAGACGAAACTCAAAAGGGCATGTCACATGGCTCACATTAACATTGGATCATCACTTAAGGGTACAACGCCTAAATTGATTGTCTAGTTTAGGATAATTTGATTCATATCTCGGGTGGTTTTTTTCAAACGTCTATGAAGGAACTGTTCTTTGTCACGATAAAATGCATATATAAATTATAAAAAAATGTAAAGAGTGGTAAAAAGCTGTAAGAAATTATAAGAACTGTAAAGAAGCTATGAAAATATGTAAGAAGGTATAAGCTAAGGAGTTATAAGAAGTTCTAAAAAGTTGTAAGGACAAATGTAAAAAATTGTTGAATTATTAAAAAGTTGTACAGTATAATTTTTAGATACGTAGCCGTAATTGGTGGTCTTCACTCTTCAATGAAACTTACTAATGATTAAAACAATCAGGTATTAATCACTCATAGATCAAAATTACTAGGGCCAGAAATATCACAATTATTAAGTCTAAAACGTACTGAAATTAGTTTAATAATAGTTGCATAATGATATTTGGAATGTACTTCCTTAACTAGTCTTACTCTATTTTAATGATTTTTTTTAAAGAATACTCTTTTATCTCCTCATAGATTGGTCATTTCTTTTCATCTCACTACATTATCTAGTGTCTTACCAAATTAATTAAAGTGAAACAATTTTTGAACAACAGATATTGTGGCTCAAGAACCTCATTTAGATAATTAATTAAAAGTTTGAGCAGATCTTTCATAATTAGTGGATAAAGTAAACCCAACAGATGCCATATGGTGATTGGTGAGTAGAATTGTAACTGACATGAGTTAGATCACATGTGTCACATACCTTGCAAGTTAAAAAGTACCGCCTAATTAAGGTAACGTCACAGTATTTTCAATCTCTTCAGAAAGTATTTTGAGTTAATTTTATTCATCGAATTTGTCTCTAATATATTTTCCTGAGTCGTAAGGGAAAATGTAAGGGTAGATCAATATAAATGTCAGTTGAAACTTTTAATTATTAATACAGTGAATTTTTAATTATGTATAATTTTTCCTTATAAATTACATGTAAGCTATGCATGGTTATGACGGACATTATCCTTGAAAAAACTCGATTGCATTTTTTTTGGGAAGAAAAGGATAGTTATACTAATTCATGCAATCAAACATACAAAGCCAAGGCTACTAAACAGACCAAAAAAAATACATAGTAGCCTGTAAACCCAATCCTAACCACCTATCTAAGCAAAACAACCGAATTTCGACACCAAAACATTCCTGATAACGACCATTAGACATAATGACATAGCTAGCCCTGCAAGACTGCAAAAAACCCCAGAGCATAAGTCGCCTAATTAGTAGCAGCAGCGCAATGCCCATTTGCGTTTTCGTGGAGTTGTTGCGCATGATGTAATAATAAGTCTCATGATCGAGTTCGAGGGCCGTATACAGAGAATCTAGCGGCTCCGCATGAATAATAAGGATGTCTCCGTGGTCTTTGCATAGTAGTGCCAACATTACAGCTATAAGATTCACCGGACGCTGCACATAATTCAGATGGACATTCCATGCTCTGTTAAAAAGCTCCAGAACCTCAGGAATGATACTCCGCAAGTATGACCGGCAATATGAAGGTCCTGCTTGAAGCTCTTCAATCACCTCTTTGCACAAATTAATCTCCAGGACCACGATCTTGTAATCCCACGCTTGGAGTAAAATATCACGAAGGCTGCATAGCTGAATCTCGGATTAATTCCCAGGAAGCAATTAAATTGAGCATCTCGGATTACCGCAGCTCCAATGGCAAACGTATGATCATCACTTTGACAAGCATCAATATTGATTTTGAAAGCAGATGGATGCGGGGGCTTCCATGAAATGATACGCCGGTCTGTATTATACAAATGGTCCTGCATCTTAAAAACTTCCATAAGCTCCCACGCAATTTTCTTCCAAACCAAATTGGTAACCAAGCACGTTTTATCAAAAACACATCTATTTCTGTAACACCAAATACGCCACATTATAACAGCAAACTACGAAGGCCACATTGGTGAAAGAGTAGAGGAAAGATTGAAACTAACCCAATCCGTCCACGGTAGGCTGAAAAAGGGACCATGTACTTGTACCTCAAGCTTTGGTAGAAGCTTGGACCATGTTGCACTCGCAGAAGGACGGTCTCGAAATAAATGCATATGATCCTCTGTATCGTTCCCACAAATGACACAACAAGCAAGTAATGTCAGGATGAAACAGGCTATGCAAGCACCCACAAGAAGAGATTGGTGGTGAAGGCGCCCAAGATGAACTTTCATTTTGGCTGGGAGTTTCAACCTCCAAATTAATTATCTTGAAAGGAAGATTAGGTTGAAGAGGTATATGAGTTAAGGTCTCACATGCCCGAGAGACGGAAAAAAGGAGAACATGACCCATTATTCCAAATCAATTCATCAGTGTGTGCGGGATCCTCAGAGATCGGACACTGAAGAATACTAGGCATCAGATGTAAAGGAACCCATTGATAAAGCTTCCAAGATCCCATTTCCCAACAGAAATAAAATAATTAACCCGCACAAAGCGCAGGAGGATCAGTTGGAATCTGCGGAGCAAGTGCCCCAGAAGGCAACCACTTATCGTGCCAGAAAGAAATATTTTGACCACTACCAATTTGCAAGCACAAGTATAATGCACTACTATTGTTAATTGGTACACAATTGTGAAGACCCAAGTATCCTGACTAAAGAAGATTTTGAATTTAAAATAAACCAATTCAATTTTCAATTTATTAGAATGACCTGATCCTACTGATCAGACCAATCAAAGATCCTATACACCCAAACATGACAAGTATAATGCATAAGGACTGACGGATTCCACATTTGAATTAATAGTTATGATCATTAAATACAATAAAGTTGATTCTATTCGATATTTTTTAGATTTAAATTTTAATACAGGATATAGTAGTCTACCTTAAACTCCATGTGTATTAATAAAATAATCCCTTTGAATGCAAAGTGTACATGAGTAGGCCTTCTGATTTTATTTTCTGTTTCACGAACAGCAGTTAGCTATTAGTTATTAGCTTCTAACTATTTAAATTAGCTGTTTACATTAGCAATTTGAATTAGTAGTATGTGGAAAAACTATTTGGTAAAGTTAGTTGTTTCCAAGAAAGATATTTGGTAAAATTTTATTTATATTCTAATCTCTAAATTACTTCTTAATAGAACACATTTTTTTATTTATTCGTCAATTTCTTTTTTAAAAGAACTAAATTGGTGTCATGTGTATAAATTAACTTTATTCATGATTTAAACCAAAAAAACACTTCATTGAAAAGACTTTACATTCTTACTAATTTTACATAACTTGTATTCATCGTCTATCTTATTTCTTTTTAATTTGTATTTATGTAAATGTCAACACTTTATAATGTTCTTTTGTTATTTTTTAGATCTTTTTGGTTTATAAATTGAAATTAAAATTTATACAAATATCTAAAGGCTTTATCTTCATTATATCAATTCAAATAAAAAATAGTATCAAATGTTACTGTTTTGCATTAATCCAAAGGTCATTATCGAGGTAATTGAAAGGGGTACTGAATAATCTAAATTATAAATATTAACCATTCATAAAGGTGTATGGTGAGAGAACTAAATAAGTTTGATATAATATACTAGCAAAATTAGAAAATTTACACCAAGAAGTACAATACTTGGTTTAAAATAACAAATAATGAAAACTACAATGTCATTTCAATGGTTTATTTTTGTCTCAAAAAAACAAAGTAAAGGAAAGACCTCTATTAATTCTTGTTAATCCTCAAGATCTAATTGGGTTCGAATACTATTAGTATAAGCCTTCAAGTAACACTTCATAATACTCTCTGCTCTTTCTATTTAATAAAAATAATATTATATAAATATAATTTAATGGCATGTATATAGTGTAATCTGTTTGATCTCTTGGGTAAACATATCATTTCTATATTAAAAAAAAAGCTCTTTTAAAAAGGTTAATGAAAAGAGTCTTTTCATGAGGTCCGACAATTGTATTAAATAATTATTAACTAATTACCTATTCAACATATTAACTTGATCAAAACAGTTAAAACACTTTTAAACAAATCCCTTCCCCAAAAAAAAAAACTGCAGTTGTCAGTACCTCCTTTGAAACTTAAAAGAGAAATGCAACACAAATTCGAAGTCTTCGACTTGTTCATGATGATGTTATTGACAAAGAAAAAAAAAAAGAATAACAATATATTAGGTGGATACACCAGAATTCAGAAACAATTTGAACTTACGTGTCAC